>CABFOV010004895.1:31650-45871 GCA_902141375.1 Timema poppense | reverse complement strand
GGGGGGGGGGGGGTAGAAATGCTCTCTAGAAAATGTTCATGACGAAGGGCGCAAAGAAAGGAGGGAATAAAGGCTCCATCGCATGTTGTAAGCCAAAATGTTTCCCCACAGGGTAATAACAAGTCTCTTTTACATATTATACAAACTACCCGTTTCCAATGCCTTTTTTTTTTACTTGAGACGGCCACTCAAATAAGATTAGCCTATTAGGGCTAAGGGTTGAAGATGAAACAGGCAAAATAAAAGTCATTTTTAAGGAGGGGTGAATTTCACAAGAAGAAAGTATCCAGGAAAACATAGAGCTTACCCAATAAAAAAGTCTTGATTTTTTTAAAGGTAGAACGTGATCTGTGTTCGTGTCCAAATAAGAGTGGGTGGAGATGGGGGTGGGCGGTGGGGGGTGAACCGTTTATAAAACGTTATCCTTAACACACCCGGCTGAAATTCGAACCCTGACCTCCCGTTATCGGCATACCAAACTAAATGAGACTGACGCCCTCTCTCCCTCTAAATAAATGTTTGTATATTTCCTCTCAAATTCAATCTTCCTTATCCCTTATTCATTAGCGTAGTTAGTATATAGGTCTACTTATTTGCGTATAGCTTGAAATTATATTAGGATGCGGTGCTAAAAAAAAACTTTTTAAAATGTTAAATGTCATCTAATTATATAAAACAATTGAAGGAAAAAAATGATTTATTTCTAAAACGAATATAACTCATAAAAAAACTCTCACTTTTACCGTGCATCGACGATAATTTATTTTCACTCGTACTGGCATCTTAAATTAAATTTATAGTTTATTTTTTCAAATTTATTCCGTAAGGCCTTTCGATAGCCTCAAGTTAGTTTTTAATTTATTTTTGGCACATCCATGCAAGACGTGACGAAATTAACGAACCAATATCGGCTTTCTTTGACGATAACGTATTTCAGTCACGGACAAAGTAGAAGGTCTACGTTTTCAAGGGACGCATCATTTGCAAACCTATTTATAAAAAAAAACTTTTACTTTTTGTCTAGCTATTTTGCGCTTTAAGATATTTTGTGTGTTCAAAGAAGTAAAAATAGACGTTGAGTATAGATATAAAAATATAAAATTATCCGGAAGTTTTTATATTCTAACCACAACTACATTAATCATTCTGGATCTAAGAAGCCACGAAAACTTACGAATTTACTTATTATTATAATAATGAATATAAAGGAAATTGAATTGAAAGTATTATTATTATTATTAGCTCCGCGTCTTAGTACCCATTCGGGTTATACGCACTTACGCTAATGTGTAATGGTAGGGCGATTGTGAGATGAAATGAAGGACCCACAGTTTAACGTGGAATCTGAACCACGGTGGAGGCCTGGCGTTCCACACATTCACAAGTTGTGATTAATACACGTCTTGTCAGAGGTGAAGGAACGGTTTGGCAATCAGATAAATCTGTGCCGGGACCGAGGATTGAACCCCGGACCTCCAGCACAGAAGTCTTGACATCTTACCCCTAGACTGCCAGGTCACCCTACGAATGTACTTAGAATATTCGTCACTTTTGATTTAGATTCTAAATTGGAACTCATGATTCGACAATTACTAAGAGCTGCCAATATAAATTTATAATACCAAAACATACATTTGTGCAAGAACCAACTGTTGTTTTTTCTGTTTTAAACACCACACATTAAGGTGCTAATATAAGGAATACGATTAAAGGACAGTGTTTTTATAGTTTTTATAGCAAAACTTTTTTTGAACCAAAATAAATAAAATATTGCTCCAGTAGAAACATAGAGTTTAATTTTCTTCACATAGTGCCCTCAATATATATTTTTTTAAATATATGTCATGAACATAGAGACATTAGATGAGCAATTTTTTAAATGAATAACAAAAAAGTTGTCATTAAATTCCAGGACATCCATTGACAGATATTCAATAAATGTTGAGATGAAGAAAATTAAACTCTACGTTTCTACTGGAGAAATATTTTAATAGTAAAAATATATTGATATAAAAACTGTTAAACACTGCCCTTCCTCGCGTCCCATACACACTCCCACCTTAATTTTGGCATGACAAAAATGTTAAATAAAAACAACATTTTCTAAAAATAGCTTAATTTATCAGCTTAGAACTAAAAAATATTAGACATGTTTTGTAATAAAACATTTTGAAAACAATATGTAATACCTAAAGTTGCATATTTATGCAACATAAAATATATATTTTTAAAACTAAAAACATATTTTGAAAAAAAATATTTGAAATTCAATTTGGATTCTGGAATAGGCATAAGGGAAATTCTCATGTAACGTGGTAGTTGCGTTCCAAAAAAATTAACTCTTTTTAAAAAAAATTGCGTTTTATAAAACAATTGTTAGACGGAAAAATATAGGTTAGATGGTAGTAGATACTCAGCAGACCTATGAACAATTACATTCCAATGATATTTTTGACTTATTTTATAGTTCACTATTGTTATAATTATCTACATCGTGTTGTTTACATAAAATAATGTTACATCTTTTTAGTAATAAGCATTACGATACCGAAATAAATACTTTGATTACACGAAGCAGACTACTGTCACTATCTTCGGTGACCATGTGGTCTAACGCGCTAAATCGTGTTAGACTAGACTGCTGAAGACGGGGAGATCAGGGTTAGATCCCTGTCAGGTACACTGAGGTTTTTTACTAATTTTTTTCCACTCTCCCTCCACTCTAATTCGGCTGCACTTTATCTGAGCTCTACCTCTTTTTACACTACCACATTCGTGTAAGTATGGAGCTAGGTAGTAAAACGTGTTGCATGGGGTAGAGCAAAGGGGGAAGCTATCATAAAATCCCGGATGGGTAGTAAGATGTGGGGAAGGGGAGGAATATATGATACAATCCTGGATGGGTAGTAAGATGTGGTGAAGGGGAGGAATATATGATACAATCCTGGATAGGTAGTAGGATATGGTGCAAGGGGGTGAGTAGAGTGGGTAGCTACCCTAAGACATCCCTTTTTTTGGCGATGAATACATTTTCTTCTAAATATATGTAAATATATAATAGGCGTGTATGTATATATTTAAAAACATTCGAGCAATGTCTTTGTAAATATCTCATCACTGTGCTAGCGTCGTTGTTTGCTTAGCGCGACGCCTCCCCCTCTCTCTAATTTCTTGCAGAAGATGCCCTATTACACCCCCTTCCTATCCCCCCTCCCACCTCTCAACTCCCAATAGACAGTCTCGTTTAACTCGCCGAGACGCCACTTCAACGCCACCTGACTGCGCAGACTTTAATTAACTCCAATCTGTTCCCGGGACTTTTCTTTCGGAAACACGAACTATCATGCTCCCCTCTCACTTCACCCCCTTCCCCTTTCACCCTAGTGAGCACTCTGGTATAAATGAAGACCCGGGGGTTGACAACATTCGGCCCGCAGGGGCGGCACAAAGGTCGACTTTAGAAGAAAATGATATCTACATGTATGTATAAGTTAACAACTATTTTAATAAAATTAAAATCGGCTTCGGTGGTCGTATGGTCTAACGCGCTTCTCTCACAGTAGACTAGACTGCCGATGACGGGAAGATTGAGGTTAGAATCTAGGTCTGACGTACTGAGGTTTTTAATCCTAAAGTGGCTTTTCACTTTCCTTCCACGCAAATGCTAGTTCAATTCTTTTAAATATAACCTTTCTAATAACTAAGTCATTAGAGTGATTAGGCTATAAGCGTATAACCCATACTGGTAGTAAAATACGATGCTAAAAAAAAATTCAAATAATTAAGAGTTTGTTTCTTGAGCACGCAGAGGTCTCAAATTTTAAAATTAATAGACTCTGTGTACAAACATGTGTTATTATATATTTTAAAATTGATTAAATCTGGGTTGGAAGAACTAAAATGAACATATTATATTTCTGTCTGTTTGAAGTAAAGAAAAAGCGTTGACCAGGGTCACCACGTAATGCAGAGGTGAAGAAAGGGTCTGTCAATCAGATAAATCTGTGCCGGGACCGAGGATTGAACCCCGGACCCCCAGCACTGAAGTCTGACACCTTAGTCCTAGACCGGCAGGTCACCCATACTATGTTATTGAAAACACAAATTCAAGTCCTTTATTTTAGGTAGGATGGAAAAGAACTTAAGCTAAGGTCCGTATTATTACAGTTTTTATAAAAATTTTAACAAAATAGTTTTTATTTCATAAAAATATTCTTGGTACAAAATAAATCAAATATTGCTTCAGTATTATATACCTTTATTTTATTTTTCTATAATTTGTTAACCCTCCAAGGGATCATGGGCTTAGTGCCAATTGAATAGAAACAGTTTAAATGAGAGGAGAACATCATTTGTCCTATTCTACAATGCCCAAGACAAATATTCAAGAATTTGAAATATTACTTTATCTAGAAAATTAAACTAAACCATTTTATTTATTCTGCTCTTTGGATTTTTACAAAAACTGAAAAAGTATTTACCTTGACACGCGCTCCATTCAATCTAACCTTAAATATCAATGTAAACGGATTATTATTATTATTATTATTATTAGATGTTCTTTCTTCCGACAGCTCCATTCCTTTTGTCAGTGAACTTAGACCTCCAATGCGCTCTGTCCTCTGCCTCCTTCAGCTCCCGGAACTTTCTTCTTTCCTTCAAATCATCCAGTATTTGAATCCTTCTACTTCCTAAACTCCTCTTTCACTCAACCTTTCCTTCTATGACGTCGTACAGAAGACAGTTCCTCCTAAGAACGTACATTTTACAAGTAATTTTAAGACTTTTTAAAGAGTTCTCACACTTTTGAATTGCTCTTCGTAACGTCTTTGAACAAAGAAAGTCCTGATCGAAATTCAAGATAATGGTTGAAGGTAGGTAACCGCTCCGGGCGATGGCGGGACAAATTATTGCGACGCCCGGGCGAGTCTTCGACGAATAACTGAGTAATTTAGAGAAGCTTTCATTTTAACTACACTCACTACTGCGTCAGGTATAAACGTTGGGTACCAAATTTTCACGGGGTTTACTATCCTCAACATAAGAAGGTAATGAATGATCCGCTTCTGTGCCTGCTAACCATAAGGCGCTATTCTCGCAGTAGACTAGACTGCCTACAATGAGGAAATCGAGTTTCAAATCTTGTTTGGTTGTAATGAAGTATTTTTTTTACAAAATTGTTTTCTACTACACGCAAATATAACCTTCCTTATCCCTAAAATCATTAGCATAATTATTATTATTATTATTATTATTAGCACCGCGTCTTACTACCCGTTCGGGTTATACGCACTTACGCTAATGTGTAATGGTAGGATGATTGTGAGATGAAATGAAGGACCTACAGTTTAACGTGGAATCCGAACCACGGTGGAGGCCTGGCATTCCTCACATTCACAAAATGTCTTGTCAGAGGTGAAGGAAGGGTTTGTTAATCAGATAAATCTTTGCCATGACCGAGGATTGAACCCCGGCCGCCAGCATAGAAGTCTGACACCCTACCCCTAGACCGCCAGGTCACCGTCATAATTAGTAACTAAGCGTATAACCTTAACGGGTAGTAAGATGCAGTGATAAAAAAATGATAAAAAGGTGACGGGTCTCTTCATACTTTAGCCGATAAACAAACTCATAACAGAAACACAATCATGTGAAGAGCTCAAAGCCAATCGTAGGATTTAGCCAAAGTTTGATCAGGGTTGTCCGCTCGGCGTAGCTGGAAATAATTTCAACTCTCTGTTCTGCGCGATAACATCTTCTTGGTAGATCCAATCCAATTTCATAACCAATGTATTCAATAAGTACTCATGAACCTACAAAAATACACAAGTGGACAGTTTCATGTACTGTTGGGAGGCGATTTGAAATAACAATTCAAATGGATAGCGTGTGTGTAGTTCTTGCTCTGTTGGCGCATTCATATTAGAGATGTGGCTATTCACTAGAAAATAAATATACCAAAAATAAGTTGTTTCTCGTTGCAAAGCATCATGGGTCAACATATATCTTGATTTTTCTTAGGAATGGACATTCAGAGCACCTTTTATATAAAAAAAATGCGACTGTAAATGTAGTCCAGATTCGAAGGTCAACCAAGCCCTCATTCGACATGAACTAATGCGCTTCGGTTGTCGAAAGGTCTAAGCCCAGGGGTCTTCAACCCGCAGCCTGCGGGCCACTTACGGCCCGAGGTAATTTTTTTTTGCTGCCTTCTGACTCACGAACAATATAAGATTATTTCATCAGAAAAAAAAGACAAACACAGATATATATCTATATAATCAACTAATTAAATACGTATTTTACGTTTTTTTGTAAACAGTTTTTACTTTTCACACGAAAAAAGGTATTACGTTACAAATGTACTTTTAACCTGTGGAATGCCAGGCTTCCACCGTGGTTCGGATCCCACGTTAAACTGTAGGCCCTCCATTTCATCTCACAATCACCCTAACATTACACATTAGCGTAATTACACATTAGCGTAAGTGTGTATAAACCGAACGGGTAGTAAGACGCGGTGCTAATAATAATAATAATAATAATAATAATAATTTAAACCAGCACATAAGGGCAACACTACTAGACAAGACAAATTGTGCTACCTCCTGTTATGAAAAATCTAAAAATAGTAAAAAATAACAGAAAACATACTTGACGAGAAATCCGAAACTTTACCTGCTTAGACAGACCTGATCCCTAGTGTGAGTATAAGAATGAACTGATAAGAATACTTAAACATTTATTCAATCCTAATATTGTCGGTACAGTATCGTGACTTGCGAGAAAACAATATACATCAAATTTGACCCTTGGACCTTAAAAATAGGTTGAAGACCCCTGGTCTAAGGCGTCACTCTCGTGTTAGAATGACCTTCTGATGCCAGGGAGGATCAGGGTTCTAATCCTAGTAAAGTTTACTGAGGGTGGTTTATCCTAAAATATTATTATTACTATTATTATTAGCACCGCGTCTTACTACCCGTTCGGGTTATACGCACTTAAGCTAATGTGTAATGTGTAGGGTGATTGTGAGATGAAATGGAGGACCTACAGTTTAACGTGGAATCCGAACCACGGTGGAGGCCTGGCATTCCCCACATTCACAAGATGTCTTGTCAGAGGTGAAGGAAGGGTTTGGTAATCAGATAAATCTGTGCCGGGACAGAGGATTGAACCCCGGCCACCAGCACAGAAGTCTGACACCTTACCCCTAGACCGCTAGGTTACCTATCCTAGAATAGTTTCCCCCTTTCCTTCCACGTAGCTGTTGATAGATAACCTCTAAAATGTTTCCGTCTTCATCCCTACTCCATTATAATAATTATATAGCCTATGCGTGGTAACCTGAAAAGGTAGTAAGATGCGGCGATAAAGAAAAACATGAACTGCTTTTTATCCATATTCAGGGATATTGGTTGACCCCCAAGATTAGACTATAAATACGGCACTCGATAGATCTACTTACGTTACGTGGAGTATGGTAAAGCTTTGTAAAGGGTGGAGTCACCATCATATTTTTTAGTTATTTTTTTTTTGCGTGACATGACAATAAGTTCGATTTCACAGTAAATTACAGGTGGAGAAGAAAGGAGAGTAGTAGTTCCTCTTACCCCCGTATGAGACTCCAAGAAGCCCTGTTGTTTCCCATGTCGAATAAAACAACACCAAGACCAATTGGTCGAGGGCACTAACGCGCAGTATTGGCTCGCAATCATTCGTGAAAATGATTCCTTCCGTGCGTGGAAAAAGACACAAGAGGTAGGCAGACAATCAGTTGGAGACATCCGTCATCAGACATCCCGTACACCCTCAAAGGCACCCGCGCCACTGCCTTTTTATAATAGCTTTGACTTCACTTGAGGCGCTACTCTCGTAGTTAACTAGACTGCCAATTACGGGGAGACCGAGGTTTGAATCTCGATCGGGGGTAATGAGAATAGTTTTTCACTCTCTCTCCACGCAAATGTGGGTACACTTCCTTGAAATATAACTTTCCTAATCACTAAAACCATCAGCGTAATTATCACATGAGCATATAACCCGAACGGGTATTAAGAATCGGTTCTATAACGTTCCTTAAAGAATGAGGACTAAATGTTTCAATTTTGATTTCATAAACGTAAGATATTAGTGAAAGGTATGTTAAATTTTTTTGGAAAAAGTATCAAACCTGTGCTACGTGTCTATCGAGAATGTATAATTTTTTTCTCTCTCAATAAACAATCATTATGATGGTCAGTTTTATGTCTGAAAATAATAGGATTTTATTATAAATAATATTGAATAATAATATTTAGCACCGCGTCTTACTACCCGTTTGGGTTATACGCTTTAAGTACTAATGGATTAGGAATTGGGAAGGTTGAATTATAGGAAGTGAACCCGCATTTACGTAGAGGGAGAGTGGAAAACCATTTAGGAAAAACCACCCCCAGTTCACCCGACCGAGATTCGAACCTCGATCTCCCCGTCCTCAGCAGTCGAGCTCAACATGACAAGCACGTCAGCCAACTACGCAACAGAGGCGGGTTTTTATTAAAACATGTAACGAATGGAATGTCTCAATTAATGGAAAACTCGAAAAACACACACACAAAACCATACACATTTTTACTAAGCCCATATTCGTTAGACTTTTGAATAAGTCATTTCATGCCCTAGTCCGGTAAGTCACTTGGCTAAGGTTGACGGTGAGGTCAAGGTTCAAATCTCGGTTAGGTGTACTGGGTGTGCTTTTATTTCCCCACGTGTGGTATATCACTGAAGTTACACATCCCCTAATATAACATCCTTTTTTTACCCTCCCACCCCTAAATAAGGCGATTAAAATAAGCCATGTTTTTTTTAACGTACGAAATAAAATAAAAAAATCCATCTCATCACATCTTACGAGAAGAAGAAAAAAAAATCACGTGACACGATTCGGAATGTGTCACGTTTACAAAGAAGCCGAAAGCAACCCCCCTTTCCCTCCCTTCCTCTTTTTTGATATTCCCATCCGACACGAGTGGAACGAATGAACACATCGTAATTACTAACTTAAAAAATAATAAAAATACATAAAAGCAACGTCCTACGACTAAAGTAGCAACGTGGAAACAAAACAATAACTATTCCGAAATGTTCGCTCAACCATACTTCTTTGTATTACGTTTTGTTTTTTATTATTGTTTTTTTTATTTTTGGGTGTATGATACAGCACAACATTATTTTCACTGGAAAACATGACAGAAGGAGAAAATTATCCTCTTTTCCCTTTTTCTCTTTTGGTCGTTGTCTTTTAGATACTAATTTTTATACGATGCGCAAGTCGGCTATTAATTCCTTATTTCGGAAGAGGGCTGACCGGCTGAGAGAAGAGCCCGCGTACAAAACTTCTTCTTCGGCGGGTACCGCCGCCATATTAGAGGGCGGTCGAGGAACCCACAGGAGCGTTTAGCTGGGGTCACATTACCGTCACCACACCAAGTGCTGCCGCCTACCGGCCAGGCGGCACAACTACGCTTTCCCCTCTTCCCCCTTTCCTCAACCTGTTATTGAAATCGCTATGATTATTATTATACCGGGAGATCTTCTCAAGACAATTTCTTCTCCGCCCCACCTTGTTCTTTTGTTTTTATTTTTTTCGATGACTCGTGATGTGAAGTTACTTGTCCATGATAGTAAGAGATAGAAAATAAACCCACAGATAAAAAGAGATTCCGGAACAGTAACTCAATAAAACACGCTACTAGCCGATAAAAATAAATATACAATATCTCTTAAAATTGAATCCGATAAAAATATTAAAATAAAACAAAAACATTTTATTTATTAAAATATTTCTACTGATTGAATTTATTTGGGTTTCCCATCATTTTAAAACTTTACAATAATTTTAGTTTTTAAATGCCTAAATACGCCTTAAGATGGATTAGAATTTAGATCATAAACATTTGAGACCATACTTGAGTAAGCTTTGAATAATTTGTGGAATGGCTGTTATTGCTGTACTGAAATACATAATATTCAAGGACATTCGTATTTAAAATCGTAAATAGCTGTCAGGCCACGTAGCTTAAAATACAATAGTCTGTGTCGTTTTCTGGAACTATTTCTATATTTTGTCTAAACTTATAATCCTTCTTGCCATTTACCTACAACCACCCTTTCTCATATCACTAAGAAAGAGGGGAAAGAAATCTACTAAACTTTTTAACTCAAGATAAAGAGGAAAGCTAGTTCTCAAATATACTAAAATTTTCTGTTTTGGGTCTATCAAGAAATTACTGAATTTGTTAGTGGAAAGCTAAATATAGAGCCCATTTTCACCAATCCTTGTTTCATAACTCTGCAAAAAATGTTTAAAAAGTCGTTGAAAATGAGTGGATGCCATATTTTCACAATTTTTTTTTTTCTTTTAATAAAACTCAAACGGTGGTGTTGTTAAGGGTTAAGAGCCCTATTGAAATATTTTGTCTTTATTTTGGTTTGAGCTATATTTTTAAATAACGCATCCTAGAGTTAAATATTTCGTTAAAGCTGAACGCCTCCAGGGAAATTTCTCGCTTACCATGTTGGTCACCTTAACATTAGTATTTATATAATTAGGCCTTGAATACAAATAATATAAAATCATTTATTTATTTAAAAATAAAACATCTGTAGATATTAGCTATCCTATACCTTGTGAGAAATGTTAAAAAAGCACTTATGACATTTTCGAACTAAGTGCATCGTCCAGTAGGGGGAACGAAAGGTGTGCAGAAGTCACCAATTACTTGGTATATGTTGGTACGTGCACTTGTCACAGCAAGTCATGCATAACTCCAAGAATTTCAACGGTAGAGGGACTACGCCCCCTTCCCTCATATATCCCCCTCTCTCCTCCTCCTATCATATACAACCTTCGATGTAACACAACAATAATTAACTCGAATACTCCGTGGAGTTATTCAAGTTCCAAGAACCACTGCGGCCATCTTTCCTACCACCTCTTCGTGGTATTATCGAAGCGGTAGAATTTCTGATCATGTTGAACATACATCTTTAACACATATTTAAGTGTATCTAGTAGGCCAACTTGAATGGGGCATAATACAAGATAAATACATTACTAGATTATTTATTAACCCTTTAGAAAAGTTTTTCTCCTAACCGCGTTTTAACTGCTCGTGTGGGTTTATACGCGTTTTAATTACGCTGATGGAGTAGTGACGACAAAGATAGAATTTGCAGAGGAAGCGGGGACACCATTAAGGTACGACCGAAGGTAGCACAAGTATTTTTACATTTTTTACAGAACAGAAAACAGAAAATTTTTGCCAAAATAAATCAAATATTTCTCCAGTAGCAACATAGAGTTTAGTTTTCTGCACATGCTAATATCAACAGATCTTGAATATCTTTCAAGGTTGTCCTGTTATTTTATCTAAACTTTTTCTCTTTATTTAAAAAGTTTTGACAAAATTCCAGGACATATTTTACAGATATTCAATATCTTTTGATATTATCATGTGCAGAAAACTAAACTCTATGTTGCTACTGGAGAAATATTTGATTTATTTTGGCAAAAAAAAAAAAATGTAATGCTATAAAAACTGTAAAATTACTCGCGCTCCTTTCTGCCTCACCTTAAGGAAAGAAACACTCTCAACATGCCTAGCATGAATTCGAACTCTGACCTTGCCGGCATCGATAAACCAGATTTGATGAGCCTGACCTTTTGCCCACGCTACCACCGATGCTGATTAAGGCTATGGCTATTAGATCCCTCCCCCTGATCAGACCACGATTTAAACCGAGCGCCTACTACCCACCACCCAAATAAAGCTCACAATCCGCTTTCAACCCACCGTCCAATTACAGCTCGCGAGCTGCCTTTTTTTGACCCACCGTCTAAATATAGATCACAAGCTGCCTTCGACCTACCGTCCAAACACAGCTTTGTGAGCTGCCTTTGACCCACCGTCCTAATATAGATCGTGAGCTGCCTTTGACCCACCGTCCTAATATATATCATCAGCTGCCTTCGACCTACTGTCCAAACACAAATCACGAGCTGCCTTCAAATCACAGTCCAAATACAGATTCGTGAGCTGCCTCTGGCCCACCGTCCTAATATAGATCACGAGCTGCCTTAGCCCCACCGTCCAAATACAGCTTCGTGAGCTGCCTCTGACCCGCCGTGCAAATATTGCTCATAAGATGCCTTTGACCCACCATCTAAATACAGCTCACGAACTGCCTTGGGCCCACTGTCCTAATACATACAGTTAGCCGAACGCCAGATTAAAAAAAACGACTACATTAGAGTTTCGATAATCCGACCTTCCATTTAATCTGACATATCCTCATGACGCGCAATTAAGCTGTTGTGCAGTATAGGCATGCATATTATTTTTACCACTACCATAGTTTCTTTGTTAGTGAGTGAATCACACACTGATGTGCTGCGTGCGCATCCATAATATTGTTTCTACTCCCATTGTGGCTTGTCTGCCATTTTGTATACACGTACAGTACTATATTAAAAAAAAGTCGAATATAATTACAGGTACCCCCTACAGTAATTTTAGATTCAAAGTTTTGCTTACATAAAATAAAAGTTCTGTAATTTATTGCATTACAGTACTATATTTGTATTGTAGAGTAATAATTTAGTAACAGTTCATATTTATTCTGCACTTCTATTTACGGACATTTGGTTTTGTTTCTCTGCCATCCCCCTCCTCCTTCACCTATTTCCGTATTATCCGACAGTTCGGTAGTCCGACCATCTGTCGGTCCCGTTTAGGTTGGGTTATTGAGACTTCACTGTATATTATTTTGAGGTAGAGAGCATGTACAGTAGCGCCATGGCTTCTTTGGTGCTGACTGACAGCTCACAGCTGATAGATGACAGTCAACATTTAGGTATATACTTAAATTTGACCGTCAGAAATGACAGCTGCTAAACATATGTTTTTGCAGATAAAATGGTTCGGCGAAGGGATTCATAATTTGGTCTGGTCACTTTTCAAAGCCGTCAGCTGTCAGCTGTGAACTGTCCGTCAGCACCAAAAAAGCCATGGAGCTACTGTATGTTCACAACAAAGATGAGAAAGTAAGTTGTATTCAGTCGATTCGCGTCTAGAGTGGTGGTAACTGACAACTAGTAGAGTTTTTTTTAATCTAAAATATTTGTAGAAAGTAAAAGTGTTAGTAAACGCTTCTAATAACTATTCCTAAATAATTACTGTATAATTGGATTTTTGGAAGAGGACGCGATAAAAAGTCAGTGTTTTTTCAGTTTTCATAGCAAAACATTTTTTTTTGTCAAAATAAATAAAGTATTGCTCTCAGCACAGAGTTTAATTTTCTTTACATGGTGATATCAACAGTTCTTGAATATCTATAATGAGCATGGCGACATTATCTAAAAAAAATTTTAAATGAAGAGAAAAGGTGGTCATTAAATTACAGAAAACCCTTGACAGATATTCAAGAAATTTTGAGATAGCTATATTAATAAAATTAAACTCTATGTTTGTACTGGAGCAATATTTTATTTATCTTGTATATAATTTTTTGCCATAAAACAGAAACAAAAATACTGGTCTTTTCTTGCATCCCCTTCCATCGCACCTTAATGGGTAGGCTACCGGGAACGCTAATTCATTTTTCAGACGTCCAGAAATCTCCGAGTTATTTAAGAAGTTGTTTATTATTTCAAAATAAGGTTCACGCTTAAGGGGGGGTGAATTATAACAACATATCTCTATAAGGCAGAAATACTTAAATTTTGAATTTTATTGTTTAAAACAAATTATTTTAAGGTGAAATTAGCTCATTTTCTCGAAATGAACCAGTTCTGAGACGTAAAAACACAACAACAACAAACATAATCACAATTATTAGGATAATTGGGTATTGTTTGAGTGGTTTTGAAACGTTAAAGAACTACCATTCACGTAATATATATCTACAGCAGTGTTATATTGCCCTCTTAAGAAGGTGGCGCCTTTAATCTGAATTTCATCGAGGTATTTTGGTACTTGACATAACAAAGTCGAGTGCTCATCAAATAAAAGGGTTGAAGAGCCCCTTCTCTCCCCCTCCCCCTCTTCTCCTTAAACCCATCCATGAAATTCATATCAATCTACTAGAGTAGTTTCACCAAGAGAGTAAAGAACGAACGGCGCCTTAAGGGAGAGAACAGTTGGGCCTGAAAAAAAAAAGGGGGGGGGGGATTACGAAA
>CABFOV010004895.1:6763-21490 GCA_902141375.1 Timema poppense | reverse complement strand
ATATATATATATATATATATAAATATATATAAATGTAGAGTGGAGAAACGATGTATGACCTATGACAAGCTTATAAGTCGAATGGGCAGCCACCCTCTTGGTTTACTAATCAACATTACTGACTACTAACCTAAAAGTCCCGGGATAGATTCCCGGTGGTGCCACAGGTCATTTTCTCGAAAGTTAATGGTTACTATGACCCACCTCAGTGGACGCATGGTCTAAGGTGCTACTCTCCCGGTAGAATAGACTGCCAATGACTGGAAGAATGAGGTTATAATCTTGGTCGGGTGTACTGAGGGTTTTTTTCCTCCCCAAAATGGTTTTACACTCTCCTTCCACGAAAATGTGGGTATACTTAATATAAATACAAACTTCCTAAACCATAAAACTATTAGCGTAATTAGTACATAAGCGTATAACCCGAACGGGTAATGAGACGTGGTTCTAAAGAAAAAGGTTTGTTCCTATGGTTGACATGATCTGGTTTTAGTTAAGTTTAAGACTTCTACTGGAACCACATAATCATCATCATTATCATGACATCATCTCACTGGGACGACATCTACATGGTGTCCAACATCAGAAAACGGTTTACATATTTGCCACTGACGTTTTTTTTAGAACCGTGTCTTACTATCCGTTCAAGTTATACGCCTTATGTTTTAGTTACGATAATAATCTTTGGGATTAGAAAGGTTATATCCCAAGGAATTGTACCCATAATTGCGTGAAAGGAGAGTGGAAAACAATTTTTTGGGGAAAAACCACCCTCAGTACACCCAACCGAGATTCGAACCTCGGTCTCTCCACCATTGACAATCTGGTCCACTGCTAGAGTAGCACGTTAGACCATACAGCCACCAAAGCGGGTCACTCTTTGCCAGTAGAAGACGACGGCGGTCTAGGTGTAAGGTGTCAGACTTCTGTGCTGGGAGTCCGGGGTTCAACCCACGTCCCCGGCACAGATTTATCTGATCGACAAACCCTTCCTTCACCTCTGACAAGACGTGTATTAATCACAACTTGTGAATGAGGGGAATGCCAGGCCTCCACCGTGGTTCGGATTCCACGTTAAGCTGTAGGTCCTCCATTTCATCTCACAATCACCCTACCATTACACATTAGCGTGAGTACGTAAAACCCGAACGGGTAGTAAGACGCGGTGATAATAATAATAATAATGTCCAGTCGATAAAACCTGGTGGCATACGCTAGTATTAATAAAAACTACTACAGCGTCATGACCAAGGCTCATGATGCGGCATTTGACTGTCTTGAACTTGTGTCCAGGTTGGCTTGTTTAGTTTAGTTCAGTTCTATTCAGTGCGTGGCCTGGCATGTGTCGAGTTAGACTCGTCTCTCGTGTGTTTGTGTAGTTGGAAGTCTAACAACGTGTGCTTGGAGTTTACTTAGTGAGTATCTTTTTAAACATAAATATCTACTATTAAATATATAACACATAGAGGAGATTTAGGAACAGTTTCAACTATTTTAATCTGAGACCATTCAACCACAGATACGAGCTATGAGCGCTATTCACTCCTAAGATCACACTTAAGTAATCATTTACGATCCGTTCTAACTATCACTTGCTTCCGACTCATCACGGGATTCGAACCAAAGTCTCTCGATGCTGGTTGGTGTACGTCTGAAGCACTAAGCGTGCACGATCTTCCCCTTATGTTGAAGTCTATAGGTTTTTATATTTGAGGTATTTAACATACACTTTCCGAACCGATTTATTACATCAGCACGCGACTTATAAACTAACTTAAATCTAGAGCAGACAAAACCTTCAGCCCCCAGGGCCGTTAAATTATCAGTGTGAGATGGGGGGAAAACCCCACATTTCACCAATTATAATTTTTTCGACTGTGCTGATAATCGAAGATGAGACCCTTAAGTAGACGTACACACTACCGACTGAGTTAAGGTGTTGGACAGGCCTATAGTTCATCCGTCGTATCACTAAAACCTCTAGTTAAGGAGGGAGTGTAGGTGTCCAAAATAAATCAAGTATTGATCCAGAATAAACATAGTTTAATTTCCTACAAATGATGATGACACCAGTTTTTAGTTATTCGTTATGACCATATTATTATTATTATTATTTTATGAGAAACATTTTAATGAAGAGAAAAAGTTGTAATTAAATTCCAAGACACTCTTGACAGATATTCAACAACTGTTGATATCAACATGTGGAGGAAATTAAACTATACGTTTGTACTAAAGCAATATTTGATTTATTTTTGACCAAAATAATTTGTTTTGCTATAAAAACTGAGAAAACTTTGTCCTTTTCTCGCGTCCCCTACACTCCCACCTTGACACAGTCCAACTTGTTTTTTAATCAGTGATTAACTTATCAGAGTCAACGAGAAAGAATACTTGAGGATGGATTTATCGTTTAAGTAATCTAAGACAATTTTTTATACATTCTCGTGTGCTTTGTTTAACTTATGTTTCCATTAGAATGAATAGTTACTTTTTAATTCCCTTTTGAAGTTGAATCAAGATATGTTTTCAATGGAGAAATTTTTATAGGACTACCTGACAGAGGAAACGCATCTGTCTGATCTGAAGGTTCAGTGATAGATTCCAGGCATGGCAGATAGATATATAGTTGTTGATATTGTGGCTTCCGCTTTTATTTTGATAGACTAAGGGTGAGGTGACATGGTGGTCTAATGGTAAGGTGTCGAACTTCTGTGTTGGGGATCCGGGGTTCAATCCTCGGTCCCGGCACAGATTTATATGTTTTCCAAACCCTTCCTTCACCTCTGACAAGACATCTTGTGAATGTGTGGAATGCCAGGCCTTCACCATGGTTCGGATTCCACGTTAAACTGTAGGTCCTCCATTTCATCTCACAATCACCCTACCATTACACATTTGCGTAAGTGCGTATAACCCGAGCGGTTAGTAAGGCAGCGGCGTTATTATTATTATTATTATTATTATTATTAGCACCGCGTCTTACTACCCGTTCGGGTTATACGCAATTACGCTAATGTGTGATGGTAGGGTGATTGTGAGATGAAATGGAGGACCTTACAGTTGAACGTGGAATCCGAACCACCGTGGAGGCCTGGCATTCCACACATTCACAAGATGTCTTGTCAGAGGTGAAGGAAGGGTTTGGTAATCAGATAAATCTGTGCCGGGACCGAGGATTGAACCCCGGCCGCCAGCATAGAAGTCTGACACCTTACCCCTAGACCGCCAGGTCACCCGGCGTTAATATCAATTAACTAAGTGTGGGAGGACTGGTTGTTGTGATATGTGCTCAAATAAGGAGAAAGGATGTATCTTCTTATATTTAATACACATATACTTTAAATTAAAATATGACACTTACACACGGAAATCAAACCCAGGACCTTTGGTTTATTACGCCAATGCTTTAACCACTGAGCTATCTAGGAGCTTCCCCGTTCTTCACAGATACTTTAAGTGAATATCTGCAATGGATGACATTTATTTTACGATTGAACATATAACAGCCAGATACGTCAAATATCTGTTGATTAATATTATCAATACCTCTAAAATAACACTAATAATTATATTAAAATGTCATATATGTTGACAAACGTTTTTTTACACTTTCTATAAGGTGTTCCAAATGTCATTGCTTGTGAAAATCAAAATATTGAAATCACTTAACCGAGACACCATAATTCAGCTCCGACCAATTGAGTTTTTACCATTCTTTCTTCATTGCACTGCATTTCTGAAAGGTTTGGGAGTTTTACGACTCGACGTAGTTCAAATGGGACACGTGGTTAATCTATATTAACCTTTTTCATTGTTTTTGGTGTCTCCTTTCCACCGCAGAAGTGGGTCCCACATGCTGCGGAACGTTCTATTTATTATACTCGCTTTTCTTTGCGAGTGGATGTAAACTAATGTAATTTCAGAGCAGTTTTTTTGACAGGTCTTACCGTTTAGCCACAAGAGATCTCCAAAGAAAGGTCCACACAGACTTTAAAGTTGCTACGACATTTTGAAGGTTTTTCGGGGGTTAAATTAATAAAAAACTTTTTGGAATTTTACCGTCGGTTACAGGATATAAGCTATAAGTCTGCCAAATTACAAGTTTTTAGCTCATCTGGAAGTGAGTCAGCCATGTGGCTTTATAGTAGTATAATAATTAGCATCGCGTCTTAACAGTTTGGGTTGTAAATATATGTACTAATTGCCTAATATTCTAGGGATAAGAGATTGAATTTAGATGAAGTGCACCTGAATTTGCACATATGGAGGGTGGACAACCATTTAGGGGAAAAACCTGACTGGGATTTGAACCTTGATTTCCCTGTAATCGGCAGTGTAGTTTATTACGAGAGTGATGACTTAGACCATGCAGCCACCAAGTGGTTCAGTACCTATAAAATACATTGATTAAATTGTAAAATATTACCAATTTTTTCTTCAAAATGTGTTTTGTCTCTTCTAAAGAAAAAAAAAAAGCTTTTCTTAAGAGAATTGGACTGTAGCTCTCATGTTATACCCACGCATAGCACCTGGTATGTTTTTATAAGGCTCCCTCGCTACTGTGGGTCCGATAATTAATCTCGGGTAGGCCCGGCTCGAGTCGTATGGTAATTAGCGCTTCCCGTGTCCAAGTCAAACAACACAAACACACGTCTCCTCTTCTTCTTATGATCCATGGCCCTCTTCACGCAAGGCCATATGCCCGTGATGATGACTATTATATAATCTTTGACAAATGAGTAACGTGTTTCATCATATATACATTTTTTATGGTGTTCACAAACTTTTTATTTATTTTTTATAGCTATATATTCATGGAATTAATCGTCGTATGTATAATGAGGGTGCTAGGTTTTATTTAAAAAAAAAGAAAGAAAGAAAAACTGTGTTCAAATATTACTAAAGGTTAATGAAATAAAGAATAGAAAGGTTTTGCCGCATCAGTAAAAGTGAACGCTGGGCGGTCTACTAGTTAAAACGTATGAATAATTGAAAAAAAGCAACGGGCTGCTATGTTTGGGTGATGTGTAGGATATGTTTGATCGTTGTACTGTACACACATCTTATCAGATGCTGTATCTATCGGTATGAAGAGTTGAGGTAACTAAGATCTAGTGGCAGCTCGTGTATAGGCACTGCGGAACCGCAGCACCCCCTATCACCACTTAATATTATCGATAACATTTAATATAATGAGTCGTTATTTCTCTAATTCTTTATTTATTTTTGTAGTACAATATATATTTCTTAAGCTTAGTGTCAGTACTTCAATAGCCATCCCCCAGTTTATGAAAAAGATACAAAAATCTTTGTATGGAACTGTGCGATTAACAGTGCCAGCAACGTGGTGTTTGACTGTTGTGCGCATTCGCACATAGGAGGGGGTGGGGAGGAAGGCGGGACTGCCAGGTAGATAAAGCACTGTTTATCTCTCAGTACCGGCTCTGGCATGATGGTGGAAGGAAGTTTTTTTTTACTCAGCGTGTGTTGTGCTTAAAAACCATGTACCATATTCTTGAATGTGATAAAGTGTAAAAGAGTGTAGAAATAGATTATTCTTCTTCTTCCAGCTATTCTATTTGGTTCATTTTTTTCGGTTCTTTTATTTAACAGAAAGACTAAATACGTTTGCATTACTTTTAATGGAGAAAAATTTCCTCAATTGTCATCCAGAGACGAAGGAGAAACTTATTGAACTTTTAGCGCAAATTAAAACAAGAAGAATGGATTTTATTTTTAAATTAATATATCAAGCTTTAACTATAACAATTTAAGTTAAAGTAAGTAAAAACGTTTGGTTTTTTTTATTAAAATTTTATCAAGATCCTGAGTAAATTTTCTTTTTATTCTTGTTTATTTTTCCTTTTACACAATTTTAAAATGAAGGCTAAAAGTTTTCTGTAGCAGCACCCCCATTAATTTTAGCTACGAGCTGCTGCTAAGATCTTTGTTTAGTTTTAATTACAATAAAAAATATCGGCAAATTTATATAAAATATACTTATTTCAGTTTTAGTGGGTTCTAAACCAAATGATTTAAATTTGGCTGATTACAAATTCTAAAGCTATAATTTTTGTTTGTTTGTGTATATTTACAATTTAAAATAAATCTTAAAACACAATCTTTCAAATTAGCTCATCTTGTATTAGTGCTTGGAACAACATTTCCAAAAATAGACTATTTGTAAACTATACGCAACGATCTATAGTTATAAAAATAAAATTATTTCCTTATTACTAATGACAAAATTACTCCCAGATACACATTTTGAACTCAATCTTTGAGAACATTTTTTTATTCTTATTTTCTAAGGTTTGTTATATGTCAACTATCCTTAAATTAATTGATTCTATAAAAGTTAACGAACGTTATTTATTATAATGTAAAATGAATGCCAAATAACAACTTTAGACAAAATTGTTATAGATATTTTCAAAAATTTCAATATTTTTCCAAAATAAGTCATCAATAGTTATTTTCTTTGCAAACTCTCGAATAATAAATCTAAACAAGCATTTTGTTGACAATAATGTCAACCAAATTCCAAATTAATTTGATTATTCGAGATTTTGTGATAAAAAGGCCAATTTAAGTTTATTATGCCAGATTTTGTCAACAATAATCTGAATGAAGTTTATTATTCCTTGACAATATCTTGAATAATAAACTTAAGACGAAATTTTGCTGACATTTCAAAAAATAAACTTCAAACCACATTTTGTTGTAAATATCTCGATAATAAACTTCAAACGACATTTTGTTGACACTTTATCGAAAGGCTTATCTTTACGATCGTGTAAAATGGATTAATGATTAATTCCTATTTTAAACTCAGAAGAGGTAACTTATAAATTAATTGAGTAGAACTCCAGCATACGAATTGTTTTGTTCTACTATCCTGAAACCTTATTTATTATGAAATACAACAGTGTTTTAAAAATAAGTTGGAAGGAAACGCGAGCTAAGGAACATATTTTCATTTTACATAAAAAACGAGCATAATATTATACATCAGGTAATCTTAGTTCTTGCATATTTGACACAAGAAGACATATTTGAACAAAATTTTTCTCAATTTAAAACGTTTTCGGTCCAAATTCCACGTTAATTACGACACATTTTTAAGAACTGTTGATATTAATCTATGTAGAAAGTTAAACCAAACGTATCTTCTGAAGCAATATTTGTTTACTTTGGCTAGAGTTGTTTTTCAATATAAATCTGTAAATAAAAACCTAAAATCGCGTTCCTTTCCAACTCACCTTAGGTGTAAGGTTCTCGTTCTATCTTAAGTATAAGTATAGGACCCCTGCGAAAATTTAATATTGATATTAAAGAATACACAAAATATATCCATTTATATTGTAATATAATATAATATAATAATTGATCAATTATTCAAGGAACACCCAATAAACAATAACAAAGGGATCTGATTATAAATGAAATATAAGGTAAAAATTAAAGACTGAAACAATTTTAATTAGCAAAAATAGTTATAGATAGTAACAAGTCTGAATAAACTATTCAAATTCTTATAATCTCAATATGTTTTTTGCTAATTAATTTTTTTTCTGTTTTTAACTTTTTCCTTATATTTCATATCACTTATTATCTTTTCATTTATAATCAGATCCTTTTGTTATTGTTTATTGGGTGTTCCTTGAATAATTAGTTATTATTATAATTCTCCTTATTAAATCACTATGAATGTAACTAATATTAATAATTTATCGCTAAAATAGCAGTAGTATACTTACTTATTCTATGGCATTAGTAACTCGAAAGTTCATTGCCACACTTATAAAAGTACGCCACCTATCCCTATCTTGAGATAGGTCTATCACATTCACCTCATTATACCCTATCCTCATATTGAGCTAGTTCTATCCAGTTTACCTCATTACACCCTATCCCTATCTTGAGCTAGTTATATCCAGTCCACCTCATTTCACCCTATCCTCATCTTGAGCTAATTTTTATATTTCATATCACTTATTATCTTTTCATTTATAATCAGATCCTTTTGTTATTGTTTATTGGGTGTTCCTTGAATAATTAGTTATTATTATAATTCTCCTTATTAAATCACTATGAATGTAACTAATATTAATAATTTATCGCTAAAATAGCAGTAGTATACTTACTTATTCTATGGCATTAGTAACTCGAAAGTTCATTGCCACACTTATAAAAGTACGCCACCTATCCCTATCTTGAGATAGGTCTATCACATTCACCTCATTATACCCTATCCTCATATTGAGCTAGTTCTATCCAGTTTACCTCATTACACCCTATCCCTATCTTGAGCTAGTTATATCCAGTCCACCTCATTTCACCCTATCCTCATCTTGAGCTAATTCTATCCAGTCTACCTCATTACACCCTATCCCTATCTTGAGCTAGTTCTATCCAGTCTACCTCATTACACCCTATCTTGAGCTAGTTCTATCCAGTCCACCTCATTACATCCTATCACTATCTTGAGCTAGTTATATCCAGTCCGCCTCATTTCACCCTATCCCTATCTTGAGCTAGTTCTATCCAGTCTACCTCATTACACCCTATCCCCATCTTGAGCTAGTTATATCCAGTCCACCTCATTACATCCTATCCCCATCTTGAGCTAGTTATATCCAGTCCACCTCATTTCACCCTATCTCTTTCAGGTCCATTCTAATGTTATCCTTCGATCTGTATCTAGGTTATTCCAATGGTCTTTTCACATTGGGTTTGCCAGCCAATACCCTGGACAAGGCTCTAGATTTTTCCATCACCACTGCATGTCCTGCCAACCGTAATCGGCGAGATTTGACTATCCCAAGAATGTTTTGTGATTAGTACAGGGTATGTAACTCATCATCATGTAACCTTATCCACTCGCCTAGTAGTATACATTTCTTAAAACTATTAGTTGAATGTTTATAAAACATTACTTTTAAATTTGTCATTATCAAGACGGAGTAATTACGTCATTAATCTTAAAGATACTATCACACATCCTCCACATATCTACGGCCACTCGTAAACTCATGTGTGACTGTCATTTCGTAAAGTTTTCGAAATGTAGACCATTCATAATATCAATATATTTTTTTAACTCCAAGAACCCGGCTTTCACAGGCATTGCATTATAATATTATAAATGTTCTACAAGGTAACAGACAAGGTAACATTACAAGACCTAGTGTTCCAATTAGAAACGGAAACACTTTGTCTGAATTTTCTTATAATCTTCTACCACTAATATATGAGCTATTTATTTTATTCATGACGTTCCTTTCCACAGATCATACATATAATTACGCATACAGGGGTTTCTAAGATCACACATTTGTTCTTACTATTTTGATGTATAAACTATATGTACTTATACATATATATATCAATATATATATATATATAAATTGTTCGAAATGGAATTATAGTTTCAGCACCGATTCCATTATTTTTGATCTTGGTTTTAAAATCCACTTAAACACATACATTAAGGTGGACTGGACAATAATGCAAGTTGAGGTTATATAAAACCTCTTTTGGCAAAAAAAAACAACAACCCATTAATGTAACTTTTTTTGTTTATATACAAAAATTTATGTTCGAATGTCAAGATGCTAATGTTAAATAGTCAAGAACAGTTTATATTACTGTTTGTATAAAACTATATAAAGGAGTAGTATTTTAACTTATTTAGGCTAGAAATTGATATTTTTTTCAATAAAAACGGCAAAAATACTTGCCTTAATTCGCATTCACTTTCACCCCATTTTAACCCGAATTCCTTTGTTCTCAATTGTTTTAGTCTTTTTGTTATATTTGTGGTTGCAAAATTCGTCATCACTTGGGGTAGTAGACATAAAAGGCTAAAGAACTTGTATTTTGAAATTTATAAACTATTTATGTGTCAACTATAATCATTTTATTAAGTGTATCTATTTCTTTACCAATAATTTTTTAGGCATACATAAATAGGATCCACTAAAACGAGAACAGACTTTCTAGAAACTGAACCAATGGAACTAAAAATCGACTTTCTAGAAACGTAACCAAGTTCACACCTACTCTCTAAAAACGGAATCAAAAACTGACTTTCGAGAGACCGAACCGATGAAACCATAAACAAACTTTCTAAGAAATGACCCATTGGAACCAAAAACCTGTTATAGTATGATTTCGGTAGAAAGATCAGCAGTAGTATGTAGGCCCTATGAGAACCCCACTTCCTATGACGAGTCTTAACACTCACATCCTGTTTGAGTACCATTATAAATGACCTACATTGCTCATGACAGAGCTGTGATTTACCCCTCTAATTTTGACCTCTTTTTCACATCTGGTTAATTACCCCACCCACATCCCCCTCCCAGAGGTTATTTTCCGTGAGAGAGAGTGTGTATTGTGATGTCAATTAACCTACTTTCCACATCCGGTTAATTCCACCACCCTCCTCCGATCATGCCCCCCGACAGATGCCACCACAGTGGCTCATGGGTTTAGCCTATTCGATTTTAATGTGTGCCCATTAAGGTGTGCCCCAAGGGTTTTGGGTAGAGGAGAGCGTGCAGCTCGGTCACTCCTCCCGGGACGTGCCGGCCCGTGAGGAAGGGGGGGAGTATCATCTCTCTGCGATTGTCTTAACATAAAATGTGACCTATGGTCAATGTCTCGCTGTGATTTTCATTGACCCTCTTTCCACATCCGGAGCCCTACTAGTTGACTGAACGTACTGGCTGGCACTGGCTCAGTACGGCTCCGTGAGTTATTCTCCGGGGGCCCCTTGTCATTACTTGGCCTGGTGTGGTAAGGCTAATTTATTCCCCGTACCATCGTTCATGATTTTAATGTGTGCCCGTTGGCGCAGTGTATAATGTTGTCAATTTTAAACCCGATTACTAATGAGTGAAGAAACTATCGAAAAGAGCATTTGCTGTTAATTTTCCGGGGCCCCAGTGCATTCATTACATATTCAATACCAGTTTCCTAATTATTACGCCAAGACTGATGTGCTAAGTATCATTAACGATTTGATTTTTATCTACGGTAAAGGAATCCTATATTATAGTTTTGACGGAAAAGCACAATTACTTCAAGAGTCATGTGTGAATATTCTAAACTGTTTCTCCTACCAAACAACTTAAATATATTCATACGGCAAGTCCTTGATCTGATATATATGGAGCAGAAAGTTTGTATTTTAAACTATTCTTTCTACGGCAATTTTGATTGCAAAAAAAAGAGGTTTGTATTTGTTCTTTCTACCAAACAAATTAAATATATTAATACGTCAAGTCAGTGAGATACTGACCACAGGTAAAGGACTCATGTGATCTGCAGATTATCAATGTTTTCTGATCTTCCTAGCAGAGTCATACTATAGTTCTGTTCTTCCTATCATTTGGAATAGTTATACGGTAAATGATATGAATATTATAAATATATGAATTTGACATAGTTGAATGATAAAGCTGACAGGTAAAACGCCCAAAAGTGTAATGAAAGTGTAATAAACATATATTTGAAAACATAGATAATATTATACGTTGAAAGTGTTAACAACTTGATGTATTACTATAACAGATTTACATCTAGTTGAAAAGTTAATTGGTACCGTATCAAATTATTGTCAAAATTGAATAAGAAACACATGTGGTGAAAAGGTAGTATATTAGAGGGAGAACATCTTTGGGGGTCTATAATGACACTTTTTTTTTTGTATGATAATAACTCAATATTTAAATACTTTAATGATTTGTAGGAAATATAGAATCTGTTCATATAATTTGTTATTATTTTGTTAGTAAATTTATTAAATAAACAAATTTATACTCCCTGTTGCATTACAAACCACTAATAGACAGTTATCAAATTTTATAAAAATATATTTATGTTTGACGGAAATATAAAATCGGTTCATTTATTTTTTAATTGTATTAATGAAACTAATAAATACACTTATATAGATATTTAAAGCGTCACAACTTATGAATTTATGTAAAAAATATAAATTATTTGATCAAAATACATAGCAGCCATGATTTTTCCCAGGGTATCTCACTTAGGAACATTTGTAAAAGCTATAAATTATTTCATCAAAATATAGCCGCCGTAATTGTTCCGTATGACATTTAAAATAGATTCAAGATCCTCATAATCGTATTCAATATTACTGATGAATAAATGTAAGTTCTCGCAGAGTGACGTTGAATTAACACACACACGACCAAAAAAATCAAACCCTGTTAATTGTGTAGATTATGATTGTAAATAAATATTCTTAAACTGTTATGTTTATGTTTTAACTTTATACCCAAACACCCCCCTCCTATCCTATAAACACAATTACCTTAAACCCATATTAGTTAGAATTATAAACCAATATTTAAGCAGTGAAACTGGTGAAAATGGAAATATAAATAGTATAATTGTTCCTCCTTTCTACTCATATCCTGCAGCCCAAATAAATATTTATTTTTGCAGGTAGTTAATACATTTTATTTAAAACATTTATAGTATACAACAGAAACAACAAAGTTTTTCTAAATGACAATCACCAATATTATTTAAGTCTTGTGAGATGTACAAGTAACCAAGCGGAGCTCGTCTGGTAAGGTGATTCACGAGGTTAGAGTTCGAACACTGCCCTATTAAACTAAGGATATTTCCAATTATCCCTCCACACAAATGTTGGTACACTTACCCTTCATAAATACTTTAATTATTCCTACCCCATTAGTGTATTTAAATTGAGTAGTAATAAATAATACCATTAATTAAATATGGATATCTATGAGGGACTATCCCTACTAAAATGCATTAACAATAGTTTCGGCTATTTTCTTCATAAATATGGATATGTCTGTGCTATCACAAGATATTGAAAAAGTCATAATTACTCATTTTATTTGCTAGATGGCGCAGAATGAAAGTGATTAAGAAATGAATACATCTGAATATAAGTTCGGCTTATCATAATAATTTAAAGGAATTTAGGATTGTGTGTGTGTGTGTGTGTGTGTGTGTGTGAAATTGCCACCTTACCTTAAAACAAATTTAGTTAATTTATAAACGCTATATAAACAGTGAAAGCGTTTGCAATAATATACGGGTTTATCCTTTCTACTCATATAATATATAAATATACATATTTATATTATACAATCAAGCATTTTTTTTGCCAACGTTATATTAACTCACGTGTGTAAACAATAAAGCTTAACATTTACCAGTCTATCAGTCTCATTCCGGCAAAGTTGTCACGTGAATATTGCTAGCTCTTCCCTGTCTTTGAATATCCAGGGATTTCCAAACAGCATGTTCTAGGGATTTAAAAAATAATAAACATTTTCTTAGTATTATTTTTTATTGTCAATCAGCAATTAATTAATTAATTTAAGCCATTCATAGCGTGTAACCACGACAACAACATAGTTTTTTTTTACAAGCAGCAATATTAATATTATTTAGGCCTTGTGACCGCCGCAGGTTATTAAGTTGAGAGTTTAGTGTGCAACAAATTGTGATAGCAAGACAAACATATAATCACTCTTTTACCTAATAAAAAACACCAGGAGAGAATACCATCTCTTCCACCATCTAGAAAGTGAGTAGGAGTCACCGCCAAAATAGTTCAGGACACGCTGAGAGGCGCTAGAACGCCTATTGGCAATGTCTCCATAGTTTTTACCTGGCATTCTTACTCTTCCCACACCATCAAGCACAATAACGTCAGGCTCGTTGCTGGCCTCTTCCGCTAACACAACGTTATAACTTTTGTTTTTTCTCAAGTTAGTTTAAGCCCTTGCCACGGTTGTATCCCTCTTTCTCGATCTGGTCTAATGCACCGCACAATACCTCCTCGTCCCAACAGGCATCCTGGCGAGCAGGATTGGAAGCCGTTTGATGACAATGATGTTTGTGTTGAATAAGATTGGAGAGCTTTGCGTAGGACCCGCTACATTCAAATGACATAATGGCAACTGAGGATGCAGCGAAATAAATGGGGTAAATAAATATCCCTGTCCACTTCGCTCATAGCTTGTCCATCGTGATCCGCTCTACAGACGCTTATAAATAGTCGACCAAGTGATCCCTCCTATATATTCACCCCGATCGACGCCTGATGTGGAAATGAAATCACAGCGGAGCCAGTGCTAGCCTGTATTTTACTTTTTGAACATGTTTAGACATCGAGTAATGACCTGGGGCAGCTGGATCTGAAAATGGGGTCATAATGCCGTACTAAACCAGTGTCAACCAATATTTTCCTGTGTGAACATGTTTAAACATCGAGTAATGACCTGGGGCTTCCGGATGTGGTAAGGGGGTCACAACGCCGTTCTGAACCAGTGTCGACCAGTATTTGCCTGTTTGAACATGTTTAGACATAGTGTAATGACCTAGGGCATCCGGATGTGGTAAGGGGGTCACAACGCCGTTCTGAACCAGTGTCGACCAGTATTTTCCTGTTTGAACATGTTTAGACATAGATTAATGACTTGGGGCATCCGGATGTGGTAAGGGGGTAAGGGAAAATCACAGAGAGACATTGCCAAAAGCTCACACTTGATGTTTGATATTCGTCGAGAGAGGATGCTTCTCTACACGTCGCAGGAGGAGTGCCCGACGCCATGGACCACACGTTCTTCCACCAATAATTAAAACCCACCCGGACACACGGAGTGCACACCCTGAGGCACACTATACCCGACGCCCAAGTCCCCT
>CABFOV010004894.1:24536-37536 GCA_902141375.1 Timema poppense | reverse complement strand
AACAAACAACTCATAAAGCTATTTTATATTTTTCCATCGTGTTTCACTTACTTTTTGAACTTTGCGCAAATACAGAATTTAGCGTAACATGTATGACCCAATTTAACGGTGGGCAGGAGAGACAAAAACAATTTAAAAGGTTCATATTAACATGCGCTCCATTTGACCCTGTTTCCAAACTATAGTCATGTTTGTACTCTGGTAATGTGGAGCTGCCTAACCTTATAGGAAGTGCTCAAAATAACCACCTTCGGCCTGAATGCGAGCATAGAAATGCAATGTATCTTTGAAAGAGTGCGGCATTCTACGGCTCTGATGATTGCAGTCAAACACATGTAATCAAAAGGTCCACATTGAAAATAGTAAAATAGTGAGGGGGAAATTAAGTAATATCACCATTTTTAATCAGTTATTATTATTGTTATTATTAACACCGCGTCTTACTACCCGTTCGGGTTATACGCACTTACGCTAATGTGTAATGGTAGGGTGATTGTGAGATGAAATGAAGGACCTACAGTTTAACGTGGAATCCGAACCACGGTGGAGACCTGGCATTCCCCACATTCACAAGATGTCTTGTCAGAGGTGAAGGAAGGGTTTGGTAATCAGATAGATCTTTGCCGCGACCGAGGATTGAACCCCGGCCGCCAGCACAGAAGTCTGTTTAATCAGTTAAACCTTATTTTAAAATCCTTACTTTTAAAAGAAAGAATTAAGGTGATATAAAGTGTCAAGATTTAGGCATACTCTTTATTTTCCCACAAAAATTGGAAAAATTTTTGCATCAAAAGTGTGTAGGCTAGGATTTAAATCTTGTTTTGAAGTAACTTTCATGTTTTTATTTATTTATTTTCCACCGTGTCTTACTACCCGTTCGGCTTGTACGCTTATATACTAAGTTAATGGCTTTAGGGTTGAGAAAGGTTATGTTTTACAGGAAGTGCACCCGCATTTGCATGTCGAGAGAAAGATAGTGGAAAACCATTTTGAAAAAACCACCCTCACTATACCCGACCGAGATTCGATCCTCGATCTACGTATCACTGGCAGTCCTAATCTACTGCGAGAATAGCACCTTAGACCATGCGGCCACCGAAGTGGGTAACGTTCATAATTGATGACAAATGCGGACAGCACGGAATATTATGGCTCAGGCCGCACGCAAGCTTGACACGCTTTCCTTATACCACGTGGCCTTAAGAAAATCATTATGGTGGTTGTGAGAGAATCAAATAAATTATAATAAAACTAGGCCTATTTTCAATATACTATATTTACATATTTGTTTAAAAAAAGTGTATTATTATAATATATTAATTTAAATCTATAGGGTAAAACATTAGCCAATAGCTGTTCACGAAGAGGTTGAGGTTTGAATCCCAGCCAGGTGTACTTGGGTGGCTTTTACATATCATAGTTTACTTTCCACGAAAATATGAGTAACCTTCCTCTAAAAAAATATACTTTTTTTTTTCCACAGCTTCATACCACCCATACAAGCTATTCTCATTTTATTTGCGTTAGTGGGACAGAGATGAAGAAGGTAGAGTTTAGGGTAAATTCACCCGCATTTAGGGCCTACTTGGAGGGAAAATGGCAAACAATCATCAATACACGTGGACGGAATTTGAGCTTGGATCTCCTCCAACACTTACAAATCAGACTAGAAGATTAGTATGACGCTTGGCCCGAGATGTGAGCTGGGAAAATTCATTACTTTTGAAAATTATCAATTTTTTACTCTGTAAAAAATTTTCAGCTATCTGGCTGTAACAATTACAATTATTGAAATGACCTAAGTTTAATTTCTCCTGAGGACGTTAACACCAGAAAAATAATCAAGTTAACTGCAATATAAAGATAACAGCGATTCTTTTCTCACACTCTCTTAACGACTCCAACGCTTGGTGGTTGACTGTGTTACTAATTAATGTATGGTCCGTCTTAAGACCATATATGGTATATGTGAATACTTCACTATTATAATCAAATCCGAAAAATGTACATCCCTAAATTGCCCTAAATTGCCGTTCATTGTTTGGATTCATAATTTGTGTTTGCTATTGGTGACTTATTATTATTATTATTATTATTATTATTATTAGCACCGCGTCTTACTACCCGTTCGAGCTATACGCACTTACGCTAATGTTTAATGAATGGTAGGGTGATTGCTAGATGAAATAGAGGACCTACAGCTCAACGTGGAATCCGAACCACGGTGGAGGCCTGGCATTCCCCACATTCACAAGATGTTGGTGACTTATAGTTAGTTCAACTTAGAAAACAGGATGTGGAAGATAAATTTCAAGGAAATGCAAGTGTACACCTAGTTATCAGTTAAAAAAAAAAGACTAGTCTGAAGCTTCTTTATTCGTCACAAAGAAGAAGAAAAAAAAACCAATTGCATTTACCACCACATAATTCCTCGTCCTGACACCATACACTCGTCCTTTTTTATTTTATTCATCTTACCCTTTAGAGTGTTTTTTTTTTTTTTTGCCTTTTCTTTGTGGTTTATTTATGGAAAACTTATTATGACAGGCTCTAGACTGAAAGGACGGGGCGAGGGGCGGTGGGGGGGTTATATCATGCACTCCCCACTTCCCCCAACCGTTTCATTACCACTGGAAAGTTTAAAGGTTTGTGTCAGTGGTTATTTATTTTGTGATGTCGTGTCATGACAAATGATGCTGTGTTTTTTTAATACATAATGTGTTTTTGGGTGGTTAAGGTTGTTTGTGTCTCTTACTTTATATCAGGCTTGTCGAACTCGTTGGAGTATAAGGACCGCATTGGACATTGAAAATAGTGAGAGACCCTAATTTGAAAAAAAAAAAAAAAATCAATGTCACCATCTAAATAATAATAAAAAATCTTATTAATGCAAAAAGAAAATTAAGATTATATAAAAATTTTAAGACTAAAGCGTGATACACACGTTCGCTAAAAATAGAAAGCAAAATTTGCTTGAGTGGGGCAGTATTTCACACGCTGTATGTTGACCCATAATACATTGCAACGCTAACTTAAAAAAACAGCTGAGTAACAACATATTTTATTTTATAATGTATAGACATATATTTTAGATCATTCTCCCGATGGATATTTTAAAATTATAATGTGTCGTGGCACACGGGTTATTTACAATCTCCTCACAAAGGCCCACAAAGCTGTCTACTACAGTAGCCCCATGGATTCTTTGGTGCTGACTGACAGCTCGCAGCTGACAGCTAAAAGCTTTGAAAGGTTACCAGACCAAATTATGTATCCCTACGCCGAACCAAATGATCTGCATAAACATGTGTTTAGCAGCTGTCACCTCTGACGGTCAACATTTAGGTATATACCTAAATGTTGACTGTCATAAGTCAGCTGTGAGCTGTCAGTCAGCACCAAAGAAGCCATGGGGCTACTGTAGCTTCTGTTTGTAGAGCGCATGCGTTGTCAAATGCGCATGCGCACTGATTTGAGATGGTTGGGTCTGATATTTTATTGGTTCTCCTGTGCCGAACATCTCAGGCAGAGTGGACTGAGTAGGAATGAGTTGACCTTTAGTGGAACAGCTCGCGCCGATTAGGCGGGGATCTTGTGATTGATTAGCTTAGAGCTCGTCACGTGATCACGTTTCTTTTGTTCTGCGCTAGTTTTTCGGTGAACGTGGGAATACACAGTTTCTCTACCTTTTATTTTATTTTACTAGAAATATGTAAACTTTTATACACAGCAATGATATTAATTAGAGATGGCACGCTCGAATCCCGTGGTATTCGAGGGATTCGAGATTCGTAAAAATCTCAAAAATTATCTCCTATACAATAATTATGAGGATGGACTTGATATCACAATTATAATCAATTTGTAAAAGGAATTAAATATACTCACAAAATTGTACTAAAATAATTAATTTACTAAAAAAAGTGTTCTCTTTGTCGTTAATGACGTAAATGACTTGACAAATAAGATATTACAGCATTAATTTTTACTTTCTCGCTATCTTACAGGTAGAAAAAGTATTGTGATCGTAAAAAAAAATCGAACTAGAGATTTTGATGAATATCGACGTTTCATGACCCCCCCCCCCCGAATCCGAAAAGGTGTGTTTTGAATTCCCGGGTGTCTGTCTGTTCCTCGGACTAGAGCCTAAACTATTTTACTGATCGGGCTAAGACTTGGTATATAGGGTTTTCATAGGGTTCCCCGAGGGGTTTTTGGAATTAGATATATAACCCCAAAATTAAGGGTAGTTTACTGAAGGGCAAATAGAGAATAAGTCGATTTTATAAAAATCGGCTCTAACGATTTTGATTAAATTTCATTTCAAAACATTTATAAATATTCTAAACAAAATGGCTCTTCTCAATGTCTCGGCAAAACAACTTTAAGGGGTCCGGTTTGATTGGTAAATTATACTTTTTTTTATCATATCTCCGTAACTCGTTGAGGTATGAAATTACTTATTAAAATATATATATCTATCCTAATACAAACATTTTTTTCGAAGCATATTTTTATAAAACCAATAACTTTCAAGCTATACGCAAATATGTATATATTGTTATTATTATTATTTTCTAAACTTTTCGAACACTAAAGGTAAAGTATTGTGACAGTAAAAAAATCTAACGTGTAATGTTGATGGATGTCGACGTCTCATGAGCCCCCGAACCCTAAAGAGTAGTCTTTGCAATTCCGTCTGTCTGTGTGTTTGTTTAATAAAGGGCGAAAAGAGAAAAAATAAAATTTCTCGAAATCGGCTCTAACGATTTTGAAATTTTTATATGAAGTATATATTTATAAAACCAACTGTCTCTGAGATATTGGCAAATATATTAATACAATTTTGTGAGCTTTAGTTGTAAAGAGATACTACTTAAGCTTTAACGCATTAACTCTCCAATGCCATAGACTATAGAGTAATTAAATATAGGTAAATCTCTCAAAAAGTTTGTTATTTTTCCCTAAACCTCTTAGGATAAATGTTTGTACAACAATGATCTATCTCCATTTTAGACTCAATAGTCAATATTTACATTTTTTATTGGTCAAAATTTACAAATGAGGAATTTAATAGCAATGTGATGACACGAAGATGTACAACACCTAATAAAATGTCGAAAGTTTTAACCGGAAGTTGAAATTTTAATACAAAGCGTTGACCCTTGTGGACCCAATATTGATCATTTTTATCGGTTCAAACATACAAATGAGGACATTAATTCTTTAAAAATAAAATTATAAAATCTAAAACTGGGACTCAAAAAATGTTTGACATAAGTATAGTGTAATTTTGGCTTGGGTTTACTAGTGTATATTATTTCGTTTCACATATATTACGAGTTTTGAGTGAATATCTCCATTTTAAGCAATAGAGCGAGAAAGTCCGTGCGTAGTTCCGTATCATTTATTTTGCCAGTGGCACCAAGCCGTATAAAACTTTTTTTATAGCTTAATTAGTACATAAACTTAAAACCCCCGAACGGTTAGTAAGATGAGATGAAGAAAAAAAACTTATTTTATTAATTTCAATTGATTAATGTTTCACAACACTATAATAATCTCTACCTAGTACCTAATAAACTTTAAAAATATGTTTTAAAGATAAATAAAAATAAATTGTCATGTCAATTTATTTTAAAAATAAATAGTGTTTTATTTTAAGTGTGGTCCGTAGAACGGTTTGGGTTGTCTAGGCCTGCTCTAAACGTTAGGGCTAGGCCAGTGGCTGGAAGGTAAATTATGATTTGAGAAATCTGAAATTCGATTCTCATCTGCTGTATTTTTTCCTTTCTATATTTTGAATTTTGAGACAAATTGTTAAATTGCTCTAAATCAGGACTCCTCAATCTTTTTATGTAAAAGGGCCAAAGTTTCTGTCTCTTGTTGGCTCGAGGGCCGCAATTATGTACCCATAATATTAGCATTATTAGGATTGAACACTTGTTAAGTTTTTTTTCCCCTTTGGCGTCCCGAGTGTCATAGTGGTGATGAGGGAACGTAAACACTCCCGACTATGTCCGAACACTCCCGACTATGTCCGAACAATTCCGACTATGTCCGAACACTCCTGACTATGTCCGAACTCTGCCGACTATGTCCGAACACTCCTGACTATGTCCGAACACTCCCGACTATGTACGAACACGCCCGAATATGTTCGAACACTCCTGACTATGTACGAACACTCCCGACTATGTACGAACACTCCCGACTATGTCCGAACACTCCTGACTATGTCTGAACACTCCTGACTATGTACTAACACTACCGAATATGTTCGAACGCACCCAAATAGTCTCCCATGTCTACTAGAGAAGTCATTTGCCGGTTTAAGGTAAATTTTTACAAAAACCTAACATTTTTACTCACGTTTAAAGAAAAAAATTGTTTATAAAATAACTTAAAATACGTATTTATTTTGTTTTGTAAAATAAAATTTTGCATTTATAATTTTTTCTTCTGGAAATATTGTATATCTTTCATGAGTCGCAAAAACGTTACGGCGGCCCGTGGATTGAATATCCATGCTATAAATGATCTCATCGTGTTTATTTAAGTCTAGCTAGATAAGCGAGAAGAAATAGTAGGTTGGATGCTTGGCGCGATAAAAACAACTGGTTGGAATTGGAACCCTAAACATGATCACTTTCAATGCTAGTAGAGCGCCTTGGACCGCCAGAACACAGCTGATATTAACATGTTGTTGACACAATCTTCTTCCTGTAAAGTCTTCTTTCTATAGCTTCGCGGAATTGATTTTAACATTATTGCGCATGCGTTTTCACTGACCACATAAGTACCTTTTTTTCTTCTTTTTCATGGACTGGGAGAGGATACCGGCAAGTTGAAAAGGGGGTTGGGACTTGAATGTTATTTATTGATGTATTGAGCACCAACTTTTGTGCCAATACTCCCCAAAGAGCCGTTCGAACTTTTTTTTAATTTAAGTATTGCTGATACCACTGTGCTTTGGCTTTTCTAACAAAGGGTAGGCCATTTATTTTTATTTAACAAAAAAATAGTAAAGAAATGTTTCCCGGTTTGTTTTTCTTTGTAACTTCCTCCCCCTTAGCTTCTCCCCCACACCCCGTTAATCAATTTGTTGGACGTACTCGACCAGGAGAAGAGAACTCGCACGGCGCATATCCGAGAGACCATGTGCTCATTCTGGACCAGTCTCACTTCATCTTCAGAACTTAGTGATGAATATTTTGATTAGATTTTCGATGAATATCTTTGCTTTAATTTTTTTTTTCTGAAAATTTATAAACTATTTCAATCAAGCATGTCAAACTTAATTCATGATTTTTTGCAGCCCGCGGACCTTTTGATGAAACAACATACAATGCAACTTCACTTTCTTCTTTTTATAAACTTTGTAGGAATACAGCATTTGAGATTATGACATTTGGAAATTGGTCATATTTTGATTAAAGCTAGCAAGTGAGGTTGGTGTACCTAATTTTACTCATTACTCGCCAAAGATGGTTAGATTAGCGCACCAGAGATATGTGCAATAATAGTCAGCACACGAGGGTGCTTCCTCTCGTGAAAAATAACAAACACTCGAGCCATCACATTTACCGATGCGCATTTGTCATCTATTTTGAACGTTACTTCAACTAGAGATCCAAGGCCACTCGCACACTTGATGCAAATATAAAATTTCATATTTTTAATTTTAAAAATATATAAGATAAATCCTAACATCTTCATTTTTATTTTAGCTATAATAATAATTTTAAAATTGATATTTTTCCATTTAAGATGGTGACATTATTGAACTTTCTGAAATGCGCCCCCCCCCCCTCATTATTTTCAAAGTTCAATGTAGCCCCCTCATGGTCAAACAATTTTGATATGCCAGGTTAAAATGGATCTCTTCAAATTAATGAGATAAAAATATAGCTCCGCGTCTTACAAACGGTTCATGTTGTACGCCTATGTACTAATTACGCTAGTGAACTGGGGATGAGGAAGGTTGCATTTAGAGGAAATGTACCCGAATTTTCTTGGATTTTTGAAAATTATTTAGGGGGAAAAAAAACCTCAGTACATCCGACTGAGATTAGAAGCCCGATCATCGTCAGTCTAATTTATCGCGAGAGTGACGCCTTAGACCATTGAAGAGGGTAAGAACTTTACAGACGCTAAGGGCAGTTGAAACAAATCCACCCACCTCTAGGCCTCGTAAACAATTTCACTTTCTCTCGACCCCCTCGGAGAGAGGTGTATTATGATCGTCAATGAAATTGAATTCAGCTCTCGATAAATGTCAACGTTTCATGAGCCCCCATTGACTAAAAAGTTGTTTTCGCGATGCCGTCTGTCTGTATCTCGGGCTAGAGCCAAAACCATTCACCGATCGGGCTAAAATCTGGTATCTAGGGTTTTAATAAGTTTACCTCGTGGAGTTTTTGGAACTAGATATCTAGCCCTAAAATTAATAGTAGTTTACTGAAGGGGAAAAAAGATCAAATCGATTTTCTCGAAATCCGATTTAACGATTTTGATAATATATCCGCAACTATTTCTGATACGAAGTATTAATTCTTGTAAAGTTGTAGTAGGTCTATACTATTAGAATTTAAAAAAACAAAACTTTTATTTGATGTACAGGCCTACTTTTTATGGTATATTTTGAATTTGATTGTTATGCTCTTTTATGAACAGATGTGTTTATCTTTTCTCGGTGGTTCTGTAACACTATGTATTATTTAATTTAAACTCTTTGACGTAGTGTTTCTGCAACAATTTATATTATTTCTCTTCAAAAATCTTATTAGGTTTTTGGTTGATGTCTCTATTTTAAGATAAAACAGAGAGAACGTGTGTGTGTGGTGCATTGTACCGTTTATTTAAATGGAAAACTTTGCGTTAAATTGCAGCTGACAAAAAAAAAATGAGGCTATGACGACCGAGAGACAATTTTGTATCTTGGCTGTAGCCAACGATAGTACAGTGTAACATTTTAAATTTTGAAGTCCAAGGGATATCTAAAAAAGAATCATCCAAAATTCATATTAACCATTTTCATGAGTACGTATCTAGGCGGCTGGTTTACAATAAATCAATAACCTTAAAATATGCTACATATAATAACACATATTGTAAACACTATTGAATTAATGGAGCCGCGCTTTGGGCGTCAATTGTAACACTATTGAATCAATCACCCCGCATTGGGCATTGATTGATTCACTACGGATTAATTCCCTGATATAATAATGCTGTGATGATTTGTAGGTTGTCTAAAGCTCCGTAATCGAGCGCCTATCATCACTGTACGGAAAATATACCGTTTAACCAGCTGTCTATAGTTCCGTGTTAGAGCACTAATTAAATCGGTATATTAATAAAATTGAAGAAAGAGAACTGTTGATGGCTGTTTATTCACACACGGTTTATTTATATGACACCTGTTAATTACGTATACATATTTCAATTAAATGTTTTATATCACTGCACACTTGTGATATTAATGTAAGTTATTTTAGACTGTGACTGCCAGTGTGTGGCTCTGACTGACTCGTGCATGGGCGGGATCTCAGTGTAGATGTTTGGATCCCGGATATGCCCTAAACATACGCACCACGGTTTATATATGACATACCCCTTGCCTTTCTCTCCCCTCATCAACAGTGTAAAATCTAACTAATAGAAAGAGTCCTGGCGACAGTTGTTGTGAAGGCTAGCTTCTATTGGTATAGGGGATTGGCGTCTTCTGCCAAATACTACGAAGTTGTTCCTTTTAACAGGAACCAATGCAGTTGTTTTTTAACAGGAAAGATGATATAAAAAATATATTTTAGTGGTGAAATCCTTTTCACATTGTTTCTGAGAATCGCATGTTTCTTCATGGATGAATCTTAAAAGGATACTCTACATATGTTACTTTAATGAAAAATTACCTTCATCCATGACTTTTTACATAATTTAGAGTTAATTAAACCAATAGCATTACAAGTCTTTATATGTTCTATATGAAACACACATACGCAATAAATACATAGGCCTACGTAAAAAAACACAAGAAAATTCAAACCCAACAAATAAAAAATTGAAAAAATTAGCATACTAAAATTGCGGATTTAAATCAGAATTGATGAAAGCCGAACCAACACGTCTCCTATATTAGGCAACCCACTCGCCGCTGGTGCATACGTCCTCGCCTTCTCATTTACTATGTGTTAATAGGCTAACACCAACTTTATTTGACATCGGCATAAAGTGGGGAGAAGATGGGGCGGGAGGAGGGGGGGAGCGTGTGATTATAATAAATTTCGTAAAGCTAGGTTTGACACGAGTACAAGCTCGAAAAAATTATCAATGTATATGTTTCGAACTGTCCAAATATTTCCTTCTAAAATTCAAACTACATGTTTTTTTACGGTTGATTTAGATAAAAATTTAAAGCCAACTCTGTACTTTTGTTAGGCACACAGCTCTCGTCTTGTCCTTTGTTGGTATTGCATTGGGTCCTCTTCCCTTGTGCCCTGCACCTCCCCTTGTCTCCCCCGTCCACCTCATGCCGACTCCTCGTTTGGACCAGGGGGTTGGTTTAGGGTTTCTTGATTTCCATTAAGATGACGCCAGGGTGAGGCAAGGAAGAGGCCAGCGGGTGGTACACACGGTTCTGATAAAACGTGGCTCCTATCGAAATATTTAGGACAGGATCGCATACCTCGAGGAACAGACGTGTCCACAAATGGCGTGTCGTGTTTCCAGAGTAGCACAGTTTTTATAGCTGTGATATGTTCTTACCCAGTGACTCCCAAAATTGTATTGGCCAGCGCCCTCTCTCATTTCCAATGATCCCCTCCTATTCCCTATGGAAAGCATTATATACAAAATTGTAGTTTGAACAACCCAATAACGAAAATTGTAACACAATAAAATCCACGCATTTATTAAAAATGAAAGAATACTGTTTTTAATTTTTGTTAACTCAATAAATTAGGATGAACTTGATCCAGTGAAAATAGCTTTTAAATGTCTAAAGCTCATTGAAGAAATTATACTAGTTTCCCAACTTCTAGTTTGAAGTCACTCAACAGGAGCACAGGAGTTTAAGATCCTTCTTGTCACCCCCTTGCTCTTAGTGCCCCCTCCCCCTAGGTATCCTTCCCACCCCTACAAAGGGGTGGTACGAACCACTTTTATAACCCAAATTGGTCCATTTTGATTAATCACACGTAGGGTCTGCAGTCTGAACTAAATACAGAAATTGGAATGTATTTTCGTTTACACCTGGCCATTGAGCGTTCTGCAAAATGATGAGAACTTATCACAGGTACAGTTTAAACTAACTTTCAATCCTGGCATCAACCCACGCCCCGCCACTGCGTGTTCAGATGGTGACCTGGTCCTCCTAAATAATCGGATTGGTATATTAATAATACTACCTGAAGTCTCAAAACGTTATTAAATTAGATTAAGTGTGTGCTTACGTCAAGCTGCGTGTTTTATGGCGGTCACTTTATACAAATGGTGTATATGTTGGCAGCGGCCACAAGAAACCTAATGACCTGTAAATGTTGGCTACCCTTAATTTAGTTCGTAATTTTTTTTACCCAGTCTTACTACATGCCTGAGACATCAGCATATGTACATTAATGGGATGGATATATAGAGAATATATAAATTAGAATAAATGTATCCACATTTACTTGAAGGGAGAGTAGAAAATCATTAATAAAAAGTAATCTTAGTGCATCTAATTGGGATTCGAACCTCACTCTCCCCATCACTGGTAAGCCAGACCAGACGATACTGATGCCTTTGTTCGCGTGCCAGTCGGTTCGAGTGGACTTTCAGTTAACGCATTAAGGGTGCCGTCTACTGCGGTATGTATTATGTGAATGGCAGTTCTGAAGCATCTCAATTATTAAAACATAACTAAATCATCTTAGAATATTCTGTTTCAACCCTGTTAAACATATAGTTGTTTGAAGTAGACTAGGTATAAGTTTCATACTATTTATTTGGATAAAATAACTGTTGACATATTTCGTGAAGCGTCATTTAAAATTAGCTAAATAGTTACTTCATTTATTTATAGAACCGCGTCTTACTACCCATTCGGGTTATACGCCTATGCACTAATTACTTTAATGTGTTAGGGATAAGGAAGGTTGCATTTAGAGGAAGTGCATCCGCTTTTGCGTGTAAGGAGAGTGGAAAACCATTTAGGGGAAAAACTCTGTGCACCTGACCAGGATCGAACCCCGATCTCCCCATATTCAGCAGTCTAGTATAACACGGGAGTAGCGGGTCAGTTACATTATCTTTTTTAATTTTAAAACTTAAGGCGATTGGCCCTTTTCATTTGGCGTGGAAATGCAGAGCCATGGGAACAAACGGTTATCTTCAAGATTTTTTTTTTATTGTTTTGCAATTTTCTTTTCGGAAATGGCTTGTTCAAGAATAGAAGCATGTTGATTATGTATACTTTTTATATACACACCTCCTCTGTAATTTTAACAGTGATCAAATATCGATGTAATTAACATTTTTCAATATAAAACTACCAGCATCATAACAAAAAATAAAAAATGTAACAATTAGTAAACATCGATATATTATCGGAGAAAGGATATTGAAAATATTAATATAAATATTTCACTCGTTTTCGAGAAAACTGATATTTCCAAACGTTGTTATGATATTGGTTTGGATTACTATAAATTATGTAAAAGGTCATGGATGAAGGTAATTTTTATTTAAAGTAATATATGTAGAGTATCCTTTTAAGATTCATCCATGAAGAAACACGCGCTTCTCAGAAACAATGTGAAAAGGATTTCACCACTAAAATATATTTTTTATATCATATTTCCTGTTTAAAGAATAACTGCGTCTATTCCTGTTAAAAGGAACAACTACGGAGTATTTGGCAGAAGACGCCAATCCCCTATACTAATAAGAAGCTATCATTCACGACACCTGTCGCCAGGACTCTTTATATTGGTTAGTTTTTACACTGTTGACGAGGAGA
>CABFOV010004893.1:27912-40711 GCA_902141375.1 Timema poppense | reverse complement strand
GGAATGCCAGGCCTCCACCGTGGTTCGGATTCCACGTTAAACTGTAGGTCCTCCATTTCATCTCACAATCACCCTACCATTACACATTAGCGTAAGTGCGTATAACCCGAACGGGTAGTAAGACGCGGTGCTAATAATAATAATAATACTACCTGTTCGGGTTATACGCACTTACGCTAATGTGTAATGGGTGTAGGCCTGGCATTCCTCACATTCACAAGTTGTGATTATATTTCGTAAGTTAAATCAGATGTAGAATACTTTTTTGTTTTACAGATTCAGGAATCCAGTGTCGTGTCCATAAATAAATCTATTTTTAATTTTTTTATTCCTCAGTGGTATCGATTAGTTTTTATGGTACAGTAGCCCCACGGATTCTTTGGTGCTGACTGACAGCGTTGAAAAGTTACCAGACTAAATTATGTATCCCTACGCCGTACCATATGATCCGCAAAAACATGTGTTTAACAGCTGTCACTTCTGACAGTCAAGATTTAGGTATATACCTTTATGTTGACAGTCAGAAGTCAGCTGAGAGCTGTCAGAAGTCAGCTGAGAACTGTCAGTCAGCACCAAAGAAGCCGTGGGGCTACTGTAGTAGGTTTTAACACCATGACGTAATCTAAACGTTGAATTAGCGGAGGATAGTTTAGAAGAAATGCACCAGCATTATCCCGGAGGCAAGATGGTAGAGCCACAGCGATATTACATATTTGAAAAACAACCCCCAAGTAGATTCAAATGAGATTAAAACTCGTTGACCTCCAAGTCAACAACAATTTACACTATTGCATGTCATATATTATTTATCATATCCACTAGTATATATGTGATTGCGAGTCTGACACCTTAGACAGCCCGACCATTATCATATATTTGATAGCGCGTCTGACACCTCATACTTTACTTCCTGCCATTAGCACATAATTGATAGTGATTCTAACACCTTAGACATGCTGACCATTAGCACAGACATGATAGCGAGTTTGACACCCTAGACATCCTGACCATTAGCAAATATATATACATCTGAGATAGCGAATCTGGCACCTTATACTTTACTTCCTGCTGTTAGCACATAATTGATAATTAGTCTGACACCTTAGAATTCCTGACCATCAGCACAGATGTGATTGTGAGTCTGATACCTTATACATCCTGACCATTAGTTCATATGTTATTGAGAGTCTGACATCTAAGATGGACGTGTCAGTGGTTTTCTATCTATAAATACATTTTTAATAATAATTATTAGTTTCGCCATTAATACATTTTAGACATAATATGACAGGCCTCTGTTTAATAATTCACTAACACATTAGAGAACTATTAGTCGTGTAATCTATTCACTATTTAACCAACCTCCCCCAACTAAACTTCCCCGTGTACACACGGCGCTGGGAAATTCACCTAAACTAACACAATAATGGATATAATGCGCTACTAAACATGTCAATTATTAAAATGGTTTCATTAGCGTTAACCAATAATTCCTGGTTGAATGTGTTTAAAAGCTAAAACTTTTAATTGATTTAGTTATAATGCCTTCCGGGAAAACTGAGCAGGGCTGGAGGTAACCAGATCGTCGGCTCGCCGGGATAATATTCGTTAAAAGCACCTGGGAAAAAAAAAGTTTGTATTTATCAGCACAAAAAAAAAAGTTTCTGGTGATTTATTTGAAAATATAGTCGTATAAAATCAGCAGGATTATAGCTAATTACAAAAACAATGAGGAAGTTTTGATTATTCATGCAGTAACTTTATTGTGGTAGTATGAAAAAAAAGTCGTAGAGGGGTATGGATTCTATTGGTAGACGATTATAATTTTTAATTTAATGTTCCTCCTACAACACTTACTTCAATTTTGTTTTTGCGTGCTTAGCGAATTAAGGTGGGGATGTAGGGAAAGGGAGAAAAGGCCAGTGTATTTGCAGTTTTTCCGGCCAAAATAAATAAAATATTGCTCCAGTAGAAACAAAGAGTTTAAATTTATTCACGCGGCGACCTCAACATTTCTTGAATATCTGTCAAGGGTGTCCTGAATTTTTAAACAATTTTTTTTCTTCATTTACAAAATTTTTCAAATCATCTATGCTCATGACAGATATTCAACAGTTGATATAATAACCATGTTATGAAAATTAAATTCTATATTTCTACTGGCGAAATATTTTATTTATTTTGGTTAACAAAATGTGTTGCTATATAAACTGCAAAATCACTGCCCTTAGCTCACTTCCCCTACAATTTAACTTCAATACCTGTATGGTTTAAACGCATCTTATACCTTTAATAGTGGACAGTTGCAGTGATGTATGCAGTTTATCGAGCTAAAATGTATCCAAAACTCTTTATTGGGAGGAGTTATTTAGAATAATGCTTCACTCGACCTTTTAGTTAAAGGTTTTCGTCAAAGGTTATACCTTTTCCTGATATGTTGAGCTTTTGGTGTTTAATTTTAAGCAAAGTGTTTATTTTCCCCTTTTCTCAGTTCTCACCACGATGAGAGCTTTAACACGACCCCTCTATCAACTCTCTATGCCTATATCAACCCTTAATGCGGTTGGAACAATAAATGTTTATTAAAAAAAGTATATAGATAGATTTTATTACGAACAACATATTATTTGACAGAGTTAATGAGTTTAAATATTCATGAAAAAATATAACTATCAAAAACGATATTATAGTGGAAATTATGAAAAGAGTAGAGTCGGGAAATGCATGCTATTACTCGAGCAGTAAGCTCTCACCTATTTTCAAAGAATGTAAAATAAAAAATATAAAAAACGATAGTTTTACCTGTTGTTCTCTATAGTTGTGAAACGTAGTCTATTACCTTATTTATGGCAATAAAAAATTTAGGGTGTTCAAAAACAAAGTACTTATGAAGCTATTTGGTTCAAAAAGAGATGAAGCTACTGAGGAGTGGAGGAGGTTACATAATGGTGTAAACTGTACTTATCACAAGACATTGTTAAACTAGTAAAATCTCGCAAATTATCTTTGGTCGAATATTCAGCGCGAATAGAAGAATATAAACCCATGTTCAAGATAATGATTGGAAAATCTTTGGTGTATGGGAAGCAAATTATGGAGGTATGGAACTTGATATCTAGACAATTTTAAAGTACTCAATCCATTGGCCAAACAATCTAATGCGTCACTATCGTGCTACTGTGAATGCACACGTTCGCAAAAAAAAACTAGCGCAGAACAGAAACGTGGTCACGTGACGAACTCTAATCCAATCACAAGATTTCCGCTCAATCGGCGCGAACTGCTCTGCTGAAGTTTAACTATTCTCTGCTTTGTCCACTCTGCTCGATATGTTAGACATAGGAGAACCAATCAAATTTTAGAACCAACCATCTCAAACCAATGCGCGTGTGTTGTAGAGTTAGAAGCAAGCAGACAGCTTCGTTGTCCGTTGTCAGGAGATTTTAAGCGTGTACATCGATGTATTGGATTGGGCCACGACACAGCGTTATAATTATTTGTAAACATCTATCGGGAGAATGATATAAAATATATGTCTATCCGCTAGGAAAAAATATGTTAATAATCAGCTGTGTTAAAGGGTTGCAATGCATCACGGATCAACATAAAGTGTGTGAATTACTGCGCAGATTCTGCTTTCTATTTTCCGGCGAACATGTGAATCAAGCTTTAATCTGACCTGCTGATGATGAGGAGATTGGGGTTCGAATGTCGGTCGGGTGGTTTTTCGTCAATGATTTCTCACTCTCCTTGCACGCAAATGCGGTTAGATTACCTATAAACTGATCAACACACTACTAACTAACTAACTAACTAACTAAACTAACTTAAAACTATAGCAGACACAACATCCAGCCCCAGGCCATTAATTCATCACTGGGAAAACCGATTTGAATAATTGTCAAATACGCGTATAACCTGAACAGGGAGTAAGGCGTGGTTATTTAAAAAAACCTTCCGGCTTGCTCCTTATTGGTCGACAGTTAACAGGCACAGTTTCACGGCAGAGTACCCTACCATTGTAATGTTATTGTTCATCATTCATGCCCCGTGAAGAGCGACACATTTATAGTGACATGGACTCATTACATGCGGGGATAGTTCATTAAGGAATGTTGTCACTACTCCTGTGTTGATGTTATACTGATCAGGTTGATGTGACTTATTATTAAGCTAAAATTGGAATCCCCTATGTACATTTAATGAATTATCGATTCAGCGTCGTTGGAGTGTTGAACGGGGCGAATATGTGATCTGATAACAAACCTGCGGTTATTTCCCTTCTTAAGGCACTGGGATCATTAAAATGTGATTAAAATCCGATCTAGCGACAGACGCGGATCTATTAGGTCCCGTTTCAGGTTCGCCGATTAATAAAAAGAGGCTGTTTTCTCTTGACGAACGCAGGTCATGACCGCGCGGTGACCAGTACGTTAGTGTCGTCGACTCAACCTGCCAACACGGTTGTTTACGAAGATTTGGCTTCTCGAATTTTCGAGTAACGGGATACGTTCTTACCTCGTCTCTCCCCCTTTGTGCTTCGAGAAGATTTTACCTGGGTGACTGATCCAGGTGGAAGGATGATGCGCCAGGTAGATATTCACTGCCAAATATAGCGTAAGTCAGATAAATTTTTAGATTAAATCTGATTATATCTATTAATTTATCAAAAGGGCTGTGTAAAATATAATCGTTACACCCTACAACCCCTATCAATAAGAAGAAAAGTGCAGTTGAGATCTGTTTGCCCTGCTTATGTTGGTTCTATGTTACGTTTCATTGTTTGTTGCCGGCAGGTAATGAGGTTCAGTGGCACCCTGCGGCGACGATAACAAGGATTACACTAGAAGTAGCCGAGTATATGACAGGGTTCATTACGCACGCAGTGGAACAACAGCAACACGCCGCGTTCCTTTCTCAAAACGGTACAGACACATGTGTTTTTCCCCAGTGATGAATTAATGGCCTGGGGATGGATGTTGTGCTGCTCTAGTTTTAAGTGAGTTTATTAGTGTGTTGATATAATCAGTTGTGTTCAGAAAGTGCACGTTAAATATCTCAAATAAAATAACATACATACATACATACATACATACATACATACATACATACATACATAGATACATACTTACATACATATTTACATACATACATACATACATACATACATACATACATACATAGATACATATTTACATACATACATATATACATACATAGATACATACTTACATACATACATATTTACATACATACATATTTACATACATACATACATACATAGATACATACTTACATACATATTTACATACATACATACATAGATACATACTTACATACATACATATTTACTATACATACATACATACATACATACATACATAGATACATACTTACATACATACATATTTACATACATACATACATACATATTTACATACATACATACATACATAGATACATACTTACATATATACATATATATACATAAATACCTAATCATGACGCCCCCTTAATCCATCCTCGCTTACTTTCCCCATACTTCCCTGTCCTTGCATACTCCCTTCGCTTCAAAAACATCCAAACAAACACAGTCATACATGCTCTTTAATTCTTAAAACGATTATTGTTTCAATTTTTCCCACATTCGTCTACAACATTTAGCCACGTTTTACATGGCCTTCCCCTTCCTTTTGATCTACACACTCTACCTTCATATAATTGTTTCGTCCTTCAATTCACAATCATCCTCTCAACAAGCCCAAACCAACGTAAGACACTTCTTTCACATTGCCCTAATGGATTCCCTTTCAAACCACACTCCTTCAGCACCCATTCATTACTGACTCTGTCCACACGAGTTTTTACACATACTTTTCTTATATATCTCATTACAACCGCATTCACATTGCAATAACATAAATATAGTACCATTATTATTATTATTATTATTATTATTATTATTAGCACTGCATATTACTACCCGCTCGAGTTATACACACTAATGTGTAATGGTAGGGTGATTGTGAGATGAAATGGAGGACCTAAAGTTTAACGTGGAATCCGAACCACGGTGGAGGCCTGTCATTCCACACATTCACAAGATGTCTTGTCAGAGGTGAAGGAAGGGTTTGGTAATCAGATAAATCTGTGCCGGGACAGAGGATTGAGCCTCGGACCCTCAACACAGAAGTCTGACACCTTACTCCTAGACCGCCAGCTCACCTACGACTAATAATTATAAAAGAATCTGGGGAAATTTATCCGGATACATTTTTAAATAATGTTTTCATTTCAAGTCTTCACTTCAGACACAGAGAGACAGATGTAATTAATTTTAAAATTTTCCCTTTTACCCAAAATATCTAAACAAACCGTCTGTCCCACAGGTTGGGTGGGCCAACGATTTGAGATCTCGTCAATCTTTGAAGACGTGTAACGATGACTGTTCGTCTCACGGTAGATTGCTATTAAAACAGGATGTCGGAAAAGGGAGGGGAGCAGGAGGGTTTAGTCCCTTACCCCCTCCCCTTCCCTATCTCACCAAGGCATTCATGATAGTTACGTCGTTGTGTAAGCTGATCCCAAGCAAGGCCGCCTGTGTTGAATGCGAGCAAAGCAAGCCGACCCAGTAATTGATAATGATAGCGCTAGCTCTAGGAGGTCTTGTAATCTCGAGTATGGTCTGGTTTGAAGAGAGAAAGAGAGGGGTTGTGATATTCAAGGGGCAGTGGTTGGCTACAATGATTGGGCGTCCCGCGGCGTCGGCCTCTCCCCTCCCCCTATCCCTCCTCAAACCTTGTTTGATGTTTTTCACGCGTGCGCGATACTTTGTAAGCTAAACCTGTATTGGTTCGTGTTTGTATTATATTGACAGTGTCGGAAATATAGTTTACAGACAAATTGATCCTTTTTTTTTTAAAGAGAGAGAGAGGGATACAAAATAGGTTCAATAAATATTTTCTTTTGTCGTTTAAAAAGGTCACCAGCTGACAATCCAAAATGATAAGTTGTAACTTTTAGAAGTTGACCACGAAGACACGTAAATAAGTTTATCCTTTGTTTGTTTTTATTTTGTTTTTTTGCTATCAATAAAGCAAAAGCATATTAAGATATTAGTTACAATAAAGAATAAGTTTTGAAATATTTATTAACTTAATACATCGCAATTATTGCTTCGCCTTGAGTAGTCAAAAGGTTCTTACAGAACATCGTTTGTCAATTAAGATATACAAATTAATACATAAACAATATTCTAATGTAGTTATTAAGATTTTAAGGGGGTATTAAGAAACTATAATAATATTATATTTGTTGAAAAAATTTAAAAAATAAATTATGGAATATAAAGTTTAAAGATGTTTTCATTGAAAAGTAAATGTGAGGCTAAGAAACCACAAAACATTGAGAAAATACACTTCTACACAGTAGTTTGAAAGTGAATTATATAAATATTAAAAAAAAATCTTACTATCTATTTATGTTCTACACGTATGTACTGATTACGTTAATATTTTAGGGATGAGACAGATATCATTTATAGGAAATGTAATCGTATTTGCGTGGAGGGAGAGTGGCAAACCATTCAGGGAAAAATCGCCCCCGATACACCTGATCGGGAATCAATCCCTGATCTCCTTGTCATCAGCAGTGAGAGTGATGCCTTAGACTACTTGCCTGCCGATGCAGGTCTTAATTAAATCAACAGTAAAGAATTTAGCGTGAAACTAGTAATTTTTGTGATGATTCAGATAAGTTAGACACAAGAACATATATTATTATCAAAAGACAATCAATTTAAAATCCTGCTAATTTTTGTAATTACTGTGTGAGGAGTTAGCTTAAATAAATTAATTTAATTAAAATAATTCTTTGAATTAAAATTATTTCTTATCTGTTGGAAGGTAGTTCCTTTCTCCTTGGATGAATGCCCAGACTTAATATGATGTATGTATGCTACCGTATATGCTACTTTTCATCGAAAAAACAAAACTACATATTAAATAGGTATATTTACATTAATTTGTGAAAAACGACAATTCTAGTAACTAAAAATCAACCACACTGAAGGGCATGTAGACAAAGGCCTCGGTCTCATCTTGTTGAGTTTAACGGTTAATTTAAATTAGCTGAAAAGTGACACCTGCGATCGGGTATCGAACACGATACCTTTGACTTAGCACGTAAATGTTCTACCAACGAGATACCCCGTGCTCAGGGTCATTCTTAACTCAAAATTTAAGGCTGAGTCTGTGGTGGACGTGTAAAAATTGTCAGATACATTTAATTTAGTTTTCCAACTTATTTAAATTGATTGAATTGCGGTCCTCTCCATACGGACAATGCCGTAATTATAATGATTTATAGCCTGTGTGTTGATATAAATTGGGCTTGCCGGTGCCAGGGATATCGGAGTTCGAATCTTGGTTGGATGTACTTAGGATGTTATTCACCTAAATTATTTTATATTCTTCCTATAAGTAAATGCTGGTACTGTAGGCCTACATTTTCCTATACATTCCTAATTCCTATCCGATACAAATTTGTGGTTAGTCCGGACGGGTAGTAAGTTATGTAACAAGTCAAGTAGGCCTATTAAGAGTGCTCTTAGTGTTTAATTTAATCACAAGGTATTTATTTAATTGTATACTTTTTATCAACTTCATTTTAGGTTGGGGCTATGTAGGGGATTAGAGAAAAGTTTCCAATTTTTGCAGTTTTTATATCAAAACATTTGTTTGGCCAAAATAAATCAAATATTTCTCCATTAGAAACATAGAATTTAACTTTATTCACATGATGACCTCAACAGTTGTTGAATAGCTGTCAATAGTGATCTGGAATTTAATGACAACTTTTTCTCTTCATTAAAAAGTTTCTCATCTAATGCAGATATTCAAGATTTGTTGAGGTTACCGTGCGAAGAAAATAAAACTCTATTTATACTGGAGAAATATTTTATTTATTTTGGCCAAACTAATGTTTGGCTATGAAACCTGCAAAAACACTGCCCTTAGCTCACGTCCCCTACATCGCCCTTTCTGGGGTAAGGGTGACTAGGGTAGTTTTAATTAACTGCACCAAAAATGTAATTTTTATTTATTTTACTCTTACTACCCATTCGACCTCTACGCACATCCAATAATTGCCCTAATGTGTTAGGGATAAGGAAGGTTGAATTTTGAGGACGTTTTCCCCAATTTGAGTGGAGGGAGAGTTGAATACCATTCAGAGAAAACCAACCATAATACAACCGACTGAGAGTCGAGGCCCAATCTCCCAGTCAGAGCCAGTCTGGTCTTTTGCGAGAGTACCCTCTTATAGTCCTTATACCATGAGGCCACTGACTAAGTGTAGAAAACTTCACCCGGGCAAGATGTGAACCTCGTTCTCCCGTCATCAGTATATCGCCTGTGTGTCTATCGGCGTGACCATCGGAGCGGGTTCTAATCAAAAGTAAGTTCAGCACTTGAGCTTGAAGCAGTGTTGCCAAGTCTATAGTCTATAACGGTAGTATGCATATAAACCGAACGGGTAGTAAGACGCGGTGCTAATAATAATAATAATAATAATAATAATAATAATATAACGGTAGTACTTGGATAATGAATAATTAATGTAAAATTTGTTAGTTTATAGCAGGGCCATAGGATATTACTTTTAGAAAATATCCTAACATTGAATTGTACAGGTGGTGAAATTATGACCAAAGAGGTTTCCTGAACGTACAGTTGGCAACACTGGCTAGAAGAGGTACTTATGTTTCCGTTATTGTCTGCTGCGACATTATATCCCATGCTGTCAAGGGGGAAGGTGTATTAGAGAAGCCCCCTACATATTTCCTCTCATGTCGCGGGGTGGCACGCGTACCACTGGTTATCGATAAGTGAAGAAATATGTTTTTTGTGCGTAGGTGGAGGCGGGACAAATAAAAGGATCTTATTGTTATAATCTTCTGTTACATGTGGGATCTTAGGTCCTTTAACGGGGTCCGCAATTGTGGTCCGTCGTAGGGAGAACTGTTAGTGACGTCAGGAAACTTTGTGGAGAGAAGAAGAAGGTAAATCCAATTCAAGAGTTCACCCTGCCCCACGTCTCACCCCTCGACCTGGCTATCACCGTCTCACCCCTCGACCTGGCTATCACCGTCTCACCCCTCGACCTGGCTATCACCGTCTCACCCCTCGACCTGGCTATCACCGTCTCACCCCTCGACCTGGCTATCACCGTCTCACCCCTCGACCTGGCTATCACCGTCTCACCCCTCGACCTGGCTATCACCGTCTCACCCCTCGACCTGGCTATCACCGTCTCACCCCTCGACCTGGCTATCACCGTCTCACCCCTCGACCTGGCTATCACCGTCTCACCCCTCGACCTGGCTATCACCGTCTCACCCCTCGACCTGGCTATCACCGTCTCACCCCTCGACCTGGCTATCACCGTCTCACCCCTCGACCTGGCTATCACCGTCTCACCCCTCGACCTGGCTATCCACGTCTCATCCCTCGACCTGGCTATCACCGTCTCATCCCTCGACCTGGCTATCACCGTCTCATCCCTCGACCTGGCTATCCACGTCTCACCCCTAGACCTGGCTATCACCGTCTCACCCCTCGACCTGGCTATCACCGTCTCACCCCTCAACCTGGCTATCCACGTCTCACCCCTCGGCCAGGCAATCCACTTCTAACCACCTGACTTGGCTATCCGGTTGAGATAACCATGTCTTATCACCCATCCGTGTTGACCATTTATCAACATAAATTTGTTAGGGATGAGGAAGATTGAATCTTAAATAATTAAGGGAGAGTGGAAAACCATTTAGAAAAAACAACTTTAATACACCTGATAAGGATTTGAAACCAAATCTCCCTTCCATCGGTAGTCTAAGACTTACATTATCGATGACGTGAAAGCTACTGGTTGGTAATTTAGGTGTTACTCGCGTCACTTTAGAGTTTTATTTGAGTAACTCTTGTTCGAGAAAAGGCTAGCTGACATATTATATTTCATTATGTAATTTGTTTAATTTATTTGAGGTACTTAACGTGCACTTTCTGAACCAACTGGTTATATCATCACACGACTTACAAACTAAATTATTATTATTATTATTATTATTAGCACCACGTCTTACTACCCGTTCGGATTATACGCACTTACACTAATGTGTAATGGTAGGGTGATTGTGAGATGAAATGGAGGACTTACAGTTTAACGTGGAATCCGAACCACGGTGGAGGCTTGGCATTCCCCACATTCATAATATGTCTTGTCAGAGGTGAAAGAAGGGTTTGGTAATCAGATAGATCTGTTCCAGGACCGAGGATTGAACCCCGGACCCACAGCACAAAGTCCAACACCTTACCCCTGGACCACCAGGTCACTTATAAACTAACTTGAATCTAGAACAGACACAGCAACCAGCCGTCAATTTGTCACTGTGAAAGGTGTATCTTACATTTCACCAATGATAAATGGTTCAGCCATGCCGAGAATCGAACCTGGGAACCTTATCTCAGAAGACAAAAATGCTACCGATTCAGCTAAGGTGTTGGACTTCAGTATGTCGCTTGGACCACTTTACATCGTTAAAAGCATCCTTTTCCTCTCTCACATAAGGTTCCTGTCACACATGCAACCAAATGAACTCTTTTTTTTGAGTGCAGTTGAGTTCATAGTGATATTAACAAGTTGCATTGTTTCTTTTTTTTAAAGTATTGTTTAAAAAACAACTGCAGCTTTCAACCCTCATTTCTCACAGTTTAATCTCGATGGCAACAATACCATGAGAGCTCTTGTGCGCAGAAGTCGTGCAAACCAGACACGTGACTTCCGGTAAAAACATGGGCTCGTACTTTGGCGGGAATAATAGTGGCCCGTATTCTTAGTAAGGGGGTCGTATTGATAAGCGAGAAATTTCCCCGCCGACGTTCAGCTATAAAGCAATATTTATTTATATGGTGCGTTATTTCAAAATACAGTTCACACCAAAATAATGTCAAAATATTCCAACAGCGGGCTCTTTTTCCTTAACAGCCCTATAGTTTGTGATTTATTATTATTATTATTATTATTATTATTATTATTATTAGCACCGCGTCTTACTACCCTTTCGGGTTATACGCACTAACGCTAATGTGTAATGGTAGGGTGATTGTGAGATGAAATAGAGGACCTACAGTTTAACGTGGAATCCGAACCACGGTGGAGGCCTGGCATTCCCCACATTCACAAGATGTCTTGTCAGAGGTGAAGGAAGGGTTTGGTAATCAGATAAATCTGTGCCGGGACCGAGGATTGAACCCCGGCCGCCAGCATAGAAGTCTGACGCCTTACCCCTAGACCGCCAGGTCACACACATGTGTTTTATTAATATAACTTATTTAAACATGTAGCATTCGATCATTTTCAACGAATTTTTAAGCATGTTTGCTGAGCTATGAAACAAGGCTTGTAGAAAAAGAGCTCTTGTGTTTAGCCTTCCGCTAACAAATACAGAAATATTTTGGTAGGCCAACAGCAAATAAATGGTACGGAACTCCGCCCGCACTTTCTCGATCTGTATTTTTAAAATGGAGATATTTACTCAAAACTCGTAATATATGTGAAACGAAATAATACACTAGCAAATCCAAGCATAAATTGCACTATACTTACGTAAAACTTTTTTTTTAATCCCGGTTTTAAATTTTATAATTTTATTTTGAAAGAATTAACGTTCTGGACGGTCAAAATGGGTTCACTACAGAGCTGTTCGTAGCCGAGCCGGGTGATGTCGGCGGTTGCGATAGGT
>CABFOV010004893.1:11025-26563 GCA_902141375.1 Timema poppense | reverse complement strand
CCGTTCGGGTTATACGCACTTACGCTAATGTGTAATGGTAGGGTGATTGTGAGATGAAATGGAGGACCTACAGTTTAACGTGGGATCCGAACCACGGTGGAGGCCTGGAATTCCTCACATTCACAAGATGTCTTGTCAGAGGCGAAGGAAGGGTTTGGTAATCAGATACATTTTTGCCGGGACCAAGGATTGAACCCCGGCCGCCAGCATTGAAGTCTGACACCTTACCCCTAGACCGCCAGGTCACCCCGTAATATCTTTAAAATTTACTGAATGAAACGTAAATTCATTGACATGGGAAATCCTAACTTAACCTGCCGTGACGTCACAGGTAGGCAATGTCCTTGAAATTAGTCCAACACCTTAGCTCAGTCGGTAGATTGTCTGTCTATTAAGTTAAGAGTCCCAGCTTCGATTCCCGGCTTGGCGGAAAAATTATTTATCATTGATGGAATGTTATGAACTCCTTTAAAAGCGATAAATTAAAGGATGAGGGCTGGATGTTGTGTATGTTGTAGATTTATGTTAGCTTATAAGTCTGATATAAACGGTCGGTTAAAAAAAGTGCTCGTTAAATACTTCAATTAAATTAAATTAAATGCAACGTAATTTAAATTGCCGAATGGCCTTAAGCTAACTTAAAAACTAAACCCTTTTTTTTCTTGTCACTTAAGATGAACACGAGGTCGTTATTCCCTCCTATTTTCTTCTACTCTCTCTCTCTCTCTCACACACACACACACACACACACTCTCTCTCTTGCAAGCAAGAACAAACCCTCTGAGAACCGCGAAGAGTTCATATCGAACATCCACTGGTTCGGATTACAATGGATTGAATTGGGGAAGTAAGAGGGGAGAGAGAAGGGGGTGTTTGAGAGATATCTATTGTTAACCTTAAAGAGGGAGAATGTACCACTTCGCTAACCATCAACAATAACAAAAGATAGCAGCACAATACTTGGGCAGGGAAAGTTTTTTTCTCCTCTTTTACTTCCGCCACCTCCCTGCACCTCATATACTCCTAATACTTGTTCACTATAAGCATACACACTCCCGATAACTGAAGCTTCTTTTCCCTTCACTTTTGGGCCTTACTTCCAGCACTGTTTTATATGTAAATGAAAACAGTAAGTAAAAAAAAAAAGAGAAAGAAAGAAAATGGAAGTGTTCTTATATTTCAAACACGCTCAACAAGTTTCATAGCAGAAATATAAGAATAATGGAGCAATAACCTCTCTTTTTCGTTTTTATATTTTTGTTATATTTTTGTATAAAGTATTGTTCTCTGGGTAGGTAGGGCCCACCCCAGTTTAACATTTTCAAACAATCATAAGAGCTGTCATAATAATGTTTACGGATCAGTGACGTTGAATACGACGTGGAGCTGATACGAGGGCAGATAGTTAGAGAGAGGTACCATTAGGGGGGTATCTTGTGCGCGATCAAATATCAGAGGTACTTCACGTTATCGCTGACAAAATGGTCGTTTCCTCGTTTGGCTTCTAAGCGTTGTTTGGATCCTTGAAAACAGTTTTTTTTTTCATGGGTGACTAAATTGATATTTGAGGGGACAAAAGAGTTTCAAAGTGGATGAAATATGTGACTTTTCAAACAAATTATGATATAAAATTATTAATTGAGTACTATTCATCTTTGTGATTAGTTAAATTATTAATTTGTAACCCTCCTCGGTGGCGTAGTTGGCTAACGTGCTTGTCGTGTTGAAGCTCGACTGCTGAGGACGGGGAGATCGAGGTTCGAATCTCGGTCGGGTGAACTGGGGGAGGTTTTTCCTAAATGGTTTTCCACTCTCCCTCCACGCAAATGCGGGTTCACTTCCTCTAATTCAACCTTCCCAATTCCTAATCCATTAGAGTAATTAGTACTTAAAAGCGTATAACCCGAACGGGTAGTAAGACGAGGTGCTAAATATTATTATTATTATTATTAATTTGTACTATTATATGTGACACTCTCCAAGTGCTCGTTATTATTGGCACGTAGCTTACAATTTAAGTCGACAATCTTAAGGATACATCACCTTAGGCCTAATTCTGAAAACCCAACCATAGCTCCGCCCCCCTTGTTATAGAGCTATAGAATAGTCCTCACGCTAACGCGTTAGTCGTGTTGAGCTAGACTGCAAAGGACGGGAATATTGAGGTTTGAATCTCGGTCGGGTGAACTAGGGGTGGTTTTTCCTAAATGGTTTTCCATTCTCGCTCCACGCAAATGCGGGTTCACTTCATTTAAATTCAACCTTCCCAATTTTACGCCATTTTTATACAAGGATTACTTGGATATTTTTAGATTCCGCCAAGCCCCGTCCTTCTTTGCTCCGTCTTTCTTCTTTCCAGAGAAAAGGAGGGTGACGACATTATGGACCATTTTAAAAGCTGAGTACAGGAAAAGACAGTAGTACCATCAAATAAACACAGCGCTAGTGCAGGGTGGTTGTCAAATAGAATAATATACAAAGTATTTAAATTGAGTAAAACAAAATGACCGAATAGATGGATGAATAGAAAATTATATCAAAAATGAGAGCAAATATTTAAATTTGGAAAAAATATGGAATATCAAAATGAGAATCATCACACTGTGTAGACAGTAGCCCCATGGCTTCTTTGGTGCTGACTGACAGCTCACAGCTGACAGCTAAAAGCTTTGAAAAGTTACCAGACCAAATTATGTATCCCTACGCCGAACCATATGGTCTGCAAAAGCATGTGTTTAGCAGCTGTCACTTCTGACAGTCAACATTTAGTTATATACCTAAATGTTGACTGTCAGAAGTCAGCTGTGAGCTGTCAGTCAGCACCAAAGAAGCCATGGGACTACTGTAGCTAAATGTTGACTCTCAGAAGTCAGCTGTGAGCTGTCAGTCAGCACCAAAGAAGCCATGGGGCTACTGTAGCTAAATGTTGACTCTCAGAAGTCAGCTGTGAGCTGTCAGTCAGCACCAAAGAAGCCATGGGCCTACTGTATTTAGAATCGGCTTTCGCTTATTGATGGCAACGTGTTTTTTGTAGTGATGTATCGTTATTTGATTTTAATTTTATTTAAAATAAAAGATACAAATTACAAATAAAAAGGATTGGCAGGCATTCAATATTACAAATGATTAATGTCTTACATAAACATCACTAAAAATAATTTATAGTAAGCTAACAAAGCGAAAAGATAATCAAGAATAAACAATAAGTATTAAGAGTTTCCTTTATATAACTGTTTAGGTCATGGTTGGTTATATTTGGTTTATGTTTGGTTAAAGCTATATTATTATATTTATTGGCTATTTTTATTATTCAAGATATTTAACGAGCACATTATGAACCGAATGGTAACAGCACATGACTTATAAACTAACTTAAATATAGAACACACAGCACCTATCCCTCCTCCCTCCCACCCCACAACTGTTACTTTATCAATGTTAAACGGAAAAAGCACCTTTCAATCTTGATATATTTTTCTGCCATGCTAAGAATCGAACATGAGAACGTTATCTCAGTGTGCAGACAAGCTAACGACTAAACTAAGGTGTTTGACCATTTATCAACTAATATTTTAATAGAAGATTAGTGGAATGGTTAGAAAACATTTCTTAAATGCATTTTTATAAATATTCGACAAAAATGTATTACATTAGGGCCTACAGTTATTAGCAATAAAAGTTCCTTTGGTTGGCAAACATTATTTCAAATATATTAAACTATAAGCTATTTTCACGGGAAAATGAGACTATCCATTTTGTTAAAGATATTAAAAAGTGCCTTGATACGAATTTAAAAAATGTTAGTGCCGATTTCGATAAAATCACCATTTTCTTATAGTTTCACCTTTTATTAAACTACCCTTAATTTTAGGTTTTTATATCTAATTGCAAAAAGAGTTCTGGGCCTTGTGAAAACCTAGTTACCAAGTTTTACCTCGACCAGTAAAATGGTTTAGGCTCTAGTCGAGACCTGACAGACAGATGGCATTTTTGGGTTCAGGGGATCATGAACATCCATCAAAATATCATATTTTTTTTACGATCACAAAACTTCCTTTCCAAGGAGTCAAGGAAAAAAGTTTACATTTTTTCTGAACAATGTGTACCGTCTCTTTTATTTTAGCACACCATATTACTACTTGATCAAATTACACGCTTATGTACTAGGTACGCTAATGGTTTTAGGGATTAGGGAGGCTATATTTATACGAAGTGTACCCACATTTGTGTGGAGTAAGAGTGGAAAACCAATTAGGAAAAAAACCCACCCTTAGTGCACCTAACCAAGATTCGAACCTCGATCTCCCCGTTATCAGCATTCTAGTCTATAGCAAGCGTAACGCGTTAGTGGGTCGATAGTACCATCCCTCTCTTCCTCTTTGGATACGGGTCTCTTAGTTCATATCCAAATGAAGCCAAACATTAATCCAAAGTGCCTGTGCGGGTATTTTCCAGGCTGTCACCCTCTCTCTTCCTCCCAACCCTTATCCCGGTCAAACCTACCAACTTCTCCCCACCCCCTTCCTCCTCACCCTGGAGCAGAGACTTCGCCAGTAAAGTGTAGAAGTGACGGGGACAAATCATCTGCATACATATTATATTACCCACCCCTCTATTCGTCTCTGTCTAATAGTGCGTGACATTACTATTTCCTCTTTGGCCTGCCGGTACATTATACATTCATTACCGCGGCGAGCGCTCGTCTGTGAGAGAATTAAACCCCTTAACAAATGAATCCTATCTCTCTTATTATGCAGTTCTACTTCAACTGTTCACTCTGACGTTTAGAGACCGGTTTAAAAGATACATTTAACGTATCTGACAACGGGGAAAGTTGGTGCGTTTGTTAACAGGATTTTTTTTTTTTATTCTTCTTAGCACCACGTCTTACTACCCATTTGGATTATACACTTATGTACTAATTAAGCTAATGGTTTAAGGAAGGTTGAATTTAGAGGAAGTGTATTCTTATTTGCGTGGAGAGAGAGCGAGAGAATGGGAAACCATTTAGGGATAACCGCCCTCGGAATACTCGACCGGGATCAAACCCCGACCTCCCCGTCATCGGCAGTCTAGTATATTGCGAGAGTAGCACCTTATACCATGCGGTCACCGAAGTGAGTAATTAATTTTTTACTTTATCTGTCATTAATTCTTTATGGTTAAAGTATTAAAATTTTAATAATATTATTCATGGGAAAAATATTGTGTCATGTTTAAAATTGATTGTTTTACACACACAAATAGGTAAATCTTTAATTTACTGGTTTTGTCGGGGGTGAGGGGGTACAGAAATAGTTAAGTAAACAATTAATGTTATGTCTACCCGTTTTATATATTATATTTTGATTCATTTCTAAAAGAAGGTTAGTTATTTTGTATATAATTTAATAAGTAAAGCATTAGCTTATAGCCCGAGTGGGTAGTAAGACGTGGTGCGAAAAAAAAAGTAAATTATTACACAAAATAAGCGTACACATCGAGTAATAAAATCATGTACACAAATCCCCGAAATACTCTAAAGGGTATTATTTCGAAACAATGTCTAACGACATATTCCCCCCCCCACCCCCCCAACTCTAAATATTCAGAGCACATTTTATATTATTTTCAGTTTGAATATTTCATTGTTCTCTCGATATTATTCTCTTTCTCTCTCTTTTTCAAAGCCTGTCGCTGTTTCTGACGTTCCTATTAGCTACGTGATCAAATTGCCTGGCCGGGTTCGATCAAATTCGTGTGTCCTCGGGGCATGAAAAAAAAACAAAAAACAAATAATACCACGTTAGTAATATTTTATAATTCTAATACTGGCTCTCGCCTGCCACGTCAAAAAATTACCACCCGAAACTCATTCTCACGTCAGGACAGAGAGGGATTAACAAGCGCACAAGTCCATCTAAGTTTGTCCGGGGTCACGGGGTATTATGTTTAGTGAAGACGAGAAGATCGGGGGTTCCGATCCCGGTCAGTTTGATTCGAATATCGAATTCAATTTAGTTGGTCACCTTCTTCGGTGGCCGCATGGTCTAAGGCGTCACTCTAATATTCTATTAGACCAACGATGAGAGGAAGATAGGGGTTTGAATCCCTGTCGGGTGTACTGAGGGTTGTTTTTCCTAAATGGTTTTCCACTCTCCCTCCACTTAAGTGCAGGTGTACTTCCTCTTAATTAAACTGTTCTATTCCCTAACACATTAGTGTAATTAGTACATAGGCGTTTAACACGAGCCGGTAGTGCGACGTGGTGCTAAAAAATATATATATTCACACACACACACACACATATATATATATATATATATATATATATATATGTTTTGTGATATTGTAATGAATAGGGGTGTGATAAAGCCAATTTTTAAATTCAAAGCGAACCTTGAAGCATACGAAAGATTATTTTTAGAATTTTTTCTAAAATGTTATGCGAAGCAAAGTTGAAGCCGAAGTCTAAAATACGGTTTTTCGTTTTTGTCGTCACATAAAACTATTTTTAATCTCCAAACAATATTTGTTTCTTAGTTAAGGTGGGGATGTATGGAACGCGAGAAAAAATCAGTGTTTTTGCAGTTTTAATAGAAAAATATATTTTTGACCAAAATAAATAAAATATTGCTTTAGTAGAAATGAACATTGGCCTAAGAGTTTAATTTTCTTCACACGGCGATATAAACAGTTGTTGAATATCTATCAAGGATGTCCTGGAGTTTAATGACAACTTTTTCTATAATTTAAAAAGTGTGTCATCAAATACAAATATTCTTAAGACAGATATTCAACAAACTGGTGATTTCACTGTATGAAAAAAATAATTAAACCCTCTGTTTCTACCTGAGCGATATTTTTATTTATTTTGACAAAAAAAAATTGTTGTAAAAACTGCAAAAAAAACTATACCCTTAACTCGCATCTCCTACGTCCCTACCTTAAGTACTTTAAAGTAATTAACAGTCACTGCAACCAACCCAATTGTCCAGTGATTTATGATTTCAGACTCCCGACATACCGAATTTTTAAGACGATTTTTAAATCTCGACTGGATGCACGGGAAAGTGGTTTTTCCACAAACGCGTTATAACTGTGGATCCTCCATTCTATTCATAGGTTAGTGCGGATGTATTTCCTCTAAATGTCATCTTACTCCCTGCCTTCAACACGTATGTTTTTGCCAAGGTAAGAAAGGTTTGACAAGACTGTACTTGTAAATTTATCCTTCCTGTATAGTATCCAGCGTGATCTTTAAAGTCAACACACATACATTAGGCCGTTACATTGTAATGATACTGTTTTGGACTCCTCTTATGTATTTAAAAGTTCATGGATGCAGGTATTTTTCTTCAATAAACTGTATGTAAAATATCCTTTTAATACTTCATACATTGAGAATCACGCGATTTTCAGAATTAATGCCAATAGATTACACCATAACACTTATTTTTTTCTTTCAAAAATCAACTCCGTAGTGTTTACCAAACAAGCAAGTGACGCTAGCTCCCTCAACCCAATAGGAAGTTAGCCTTCACAACACCTATCAGCAGAACTCTTTCTATTAGTTGGTTATGACACTGGTGACAAGGGGTCCAAGTGGCAAGGGGTAGGTAATATATAATCCGCCTGTGCGTATGAATACACACAGTGCTGGTGACATAAATATAAAAAACTCATTAATATATCAAAGACAGTAATTATCATTGCCGGTAAGAGAGAAAAGCAGTAACATAAATCAGCGTAGCACACGTTAATCAGAACGCGGAACGTGTATTATTATACAAAAGCAATCCGAAATTTCACAAAAAAACTGTTTCATTTAATATCAAATCTTCAGCACCAAGGGTGCAATGATCTAAATAAATCGTGTGCAAATTTAAATATCCTATTTATTTAAAAAATGTAAGAATTACAGTTAACTTGATAGCACAACTGTATTAAGTGCGCAGTAAAACATACTCGCGCCCATTGCGAGCTATAGTAGCCCCATGGCTTCTTTGGTGCTGACTGACAGCTTACAACTGACAGCTAAAAGCTTTGAAAAGTTACCAGACAAAATTATGTATCCCTACGCCGAACCAGATGATCTGCAAAAACATGTGTCTAGAAGCTGACACTTCTCACAATCAACATTTAGGTATATACCTAAATGTTGACTGTCAGAAGTCAGCTGTGAGCTGTCAGTCAGCACCAAAGAAGCCATGGGGCTACTGTAAATATCATTATAATTGACACTCGATCACGGGGCTATAAATACAAATTATATCATCAATAATTCAATAGTTCAATAATTTGCTCCAAACACGCGGCATCATAGTACAATAAAAACCCATATAGTTTTAATTGGCGCCCAAACGCATGCCACGATAACTCAAGCAATCCGTATAGTTTTAATTGGTGCCCAATGTGCAACCGTATCGTTTTAATTGACGCTCAATGTGGGGCCATAACGTCATAATTGGCGCCCAACGTGGGATGAGAACATAATTTTAATTGGCGCTCGATCACGGGGCTATTAATACTAATTATCTCATAAAATAACGATAACATCTTAATTGGTGCCCAAAGCGCAACCATAACATCATAATTAGCGCCCATCGAGTGGTGTATATTTCAAAACATACCGTATCATCATAATTGGCGCCCAACGCGCAACCATAACGCCATGGCATTATCGTATGTGTGGTTGGTCAAATTGATAATGAGAAGTGTGGGAGGGGGGGTGGAGGGGAACAGATTACAAGTACAGTCTTGTCAAGTCTTTATTTATTTGCAAACAGTCCACAAGCTGCCACCATCTGCCCTTTTGGTCAAGCCATTAAGAGTCCATCTCGCTGCCGATTAACCAGAAAACCAGATACAAAATTACACTCGAACCATAAAACGTATTGAAGTGCGGGTTTCATCACTATTAATTTGCTTACAAGGAAATTAAAATCAGTGAAACAGTATTTTTAAATTTTTAAATAATTAATTCTCAATTTGATGTATTTTTCACAATATGGCAAAACGGTTTCACTGGTCTCAATTCAACTGTTTTCTAATGGAGACTTCAGCCTAACACATCACTATGTGACGCCTGTTTCGAACTGTATTACTTACCTAAGATAGGTGTTATTCGTGGGATGAGGTGGGCTCTTAACTTTGGTATTAAACGCACTAATATACATTTAAGTCGTGACTATCCAACCCGGTTCTCGGTGTTATCAAATGCGTTTTAAAATAAGCAAACCGGTTCATATACACTAATCTAGTGATTAATTTAAAAAAATAGGTGGCAAACGCCTTGCAACCATTAAATTGGATACAGCAAAGCATAACTTTTTAGCATGTGGTTGGCGTGGAATACAGTAATATTACAGTAGGTCGGTGTAGATGGCAGCATTGTTTTTATTTGGCTGGAAACAGAAGCTGTGTCAAGGATAGGTGTAGATAGCAGCACTGTTTTGATTTGGCTGGAAACAGAAGCTGTGTCAAGAGAGGTGTAGATAGCAGCACTGTTTTGAGTTGGCTGGAAACAGAAGCTGTGTCTAGGGAGGTGTGCGCGAGGCGTAGATACACTAGGTAAACTTATACCGAAAACTATTTACACTTGGATTCCAAATTATCCGGCCCAGAATGCCGCCACTTTAGGCCGGATAATCGCAACTCTAGGGTATGTATGAATGTATATGTATATATATAAACTAGTAGGCATTTTTTCGTGAGAGCTTATGAACAGAAAACAACTGTATTTGTTAAGATTTGAGAGTAAAAAAAAAGAGAGAAAGTACTAATAAGTGGTCTGGAGTATTGCCAGTGTACGCACGGTTAAATGAAACTCTACCCGTAATTTTTCTCCTCTCACAGTAAAACACTCATTGGCTAGATATTAATGAAAATTTCCCAAACAAGGTAAGTAGAACAGTACCTATATGTGAATGGTCAAATGGGGGAAAAGTGGCGAGATAATATCACAGGTACAGTTTTAACGAGGTCTGTTTACTCTGGTAACACTCCACGACACGCAACTGAAAAATACATTTCTATGTGAGGTGTTTAAAGAAGAGTCTATGTGTGGTTGGTCAAATGGGGACAAAGTAGGGGAGAACATTATGTCAGGTACAGTTTTAACAAGCTTTGCTTATCCGGTTATTTTTTCGACCAACTCGTTCCCATCAATTGATAACGACGCACATGGATGGTTCTTACATTCCGGTCGCTCTCCAATACGGGAAATTCAGTCATGTAAGTTTAACGCGAGCCGACTCGTTACGGAGTACAGTTATGATTGCCTTCTCTGCCCCCCTTACCCCGTATTCCACCTTCTCTTTTTATTCCCTCTCTCCCACCACATAGAGGTACTCGTCTCTCACACTCAGGCCTATTTCCAACTGTCAAAATGTTTGCGGCAAATCCTCCATTCTCTTTTCTAGCCAACATTTTTATCTCACTTCCATCGTCTAGAATGGATGGGATAGGGAGAAGGTCCTACATTTTCCATTTAACAAACTGTAACGAAAGGGGGATGAAAGGGGAAACAGAAAAAAACGAGAGAAAGAGAGAAATAAACTGAGTAATGTCCATTTTTTGTCTCCCTCCAACCCCCCTTTTTCCAGTGTTTGAGTGAGATTCGTTGCTATAGAAACACAAATATAATTTCCGCGGGAGTGACAGAGATGACAGGAATGTTTGCGTCTGGTCCTCCAATTTTCCTCTCTCTATTCGTTGATGAAATGAGTTTCTCTTCTCGCGTGCAAGAAGAGGAAGGTTTAGAAGGGGGCGGGCAGGTATCCCCAAAGGAGGATCCACCCGATGACTGACGATGGCCAACCATCACCTGAGAGACGAGAACGTGAAATGAAGTTGAAATAGGATCACGATGGTTGTTGCATACGTACAAGAGTGGGCTGGAGGTTAATGTACAGGGGCGTTGAAAGGTTCTTTTTCCCCTCCGAACAACTGAGGTATCGTTGACCGTAATGTCTTTCCCCAAGGTTTCGTGGAAGAAAAGGGCGTAAGCTATTCAGGTGATATATGCTTTAAATAGAACAAGTTGTGTAGGTTTCTCACGATTTTCCCCCCAAAAAAGATATATAGAGGTGCCCCCCAAAAAACAAAGTGATGTTGAACATGCTGGACTAAAGATGTCCTCAATCGAGGTTTGTCTAAATACACAATTTAGCCATGGTGGGATAAAATCTTTTAAAGAAAGAGTCTACAAATGTCGTTTGACTTACCTCTTTGTTAAGCCTATATCTTTCCTCTTTGTCACAACTTGTCCCACGACTTTAAGCAAGAACAATCAAGTAAACATCTACCTAAGCCATGTAGGGTCGTGCAGTGTTGCCAAAGTAGGCAGTGCTTGTCCAAACAGTACCTCTAATTATCTTCTCGCCCACTTGCTCCTCGTTTGATTAATCATGCATTCAGCTCTGCTCTACATACCTCTCATGAAAATATATTTTCATTTAAATCTGACCAATGTTCTACTGAGTGATCATAGCATGGAGAGGCACAAATAAAGCTAGTTCTTCTTACTTTAGCAACACTCCACGACACGACACTACACTGCTCCAAATGATTGAAACAATCCTATTATTTCCTCCTTAATCTTCATTAAATAATCAACATCAGATCTGTAAAAGTTGGTAGTATTTCTATTCTTGGCTTCGAGGCACGGAGTTTATTCCTAACTGGTTGCACATAGGTTTTATTTCTACTTGTGGTTGTATTATTATTGTTGCTGTAGAAACATGTTTACCGTCTTTACGTCAAAACGTATTATATAATACACCCCCTCAGCCCTGAACCTTACTCCTCTCAAAAGCATCGGAATGGAGCAAGAAGTAACAAAACAAGATGAAGAGAGTGAAATGGAACAAAATCCAAATATTATTCGTGTCGTCTTTCCGTGAGCCAATAAGATTTGTCGGTATTTTTTTCCTTTTTCTCGAGGAAATCTGTAACAGATATACCGAGAGTGCCTTATAGAATTGAAACAAAAACAAAAAGAGATACAGCGAGGGGCGGGAGGGATTCCAGTGATTCCCCTCGGGACGTCCCTTGGATATGATGATGTTCGAGTTTCCCAAGGATGCCAACTTGCCCACTTCGCGACTAGTTTCCACAGGTGTAACAACATAGCAAACTGTTACGACGGCATTGTCCAAACCTGTCAGGGTGGTAAAGGGCAGCCAAACGGAAAATAGGTGTGAGCTATCGTTGTCGTGTTCGCTAGATAGAAGAGTCAGTGGAGAAAGAGGGGGAGGGGTATCTTACAGAAAGTATGGTACTAACAGTGGCGTGTAATGGAGTGTTGCAAGGGTAATCAGAGTTAGTTTAAATTGTACATACCTGTGAACGTTTTTCATCACTCAGTGGAATACTCACTGCCCAGGCATCAACAGTGCCTATTATAATTGGTCAAATGGGGACCGAGTGAGTGAGAACATATTATAGGTAGGCTACAGATTTAACAAGCTCTTACTACACTAGAGACCCTCCTTGAATCGACACAGGATACTCAGTGCTCTCGGAGTAAAGTACTGGCCTCAGGACCCAATGTTAGTTGGTTCAAATCCAGCTGGGATTAAGGGATTTTTCTTGAGCGGTAAAAATCCGTAGCACAACTTATATCAGGGGGGAAGTAAAGCCGTCAGTTCCATATTGACTGAGGAATGTTAAAGAAGCTTGTAAAGTATTTGAAAATACTTTTTTTTTTGCAAAATTAGTATGCCCTTTCACTCTCGCTCATAGAAATTATTATTATTATTATTATCATCACCGAGTCTTACTACCCATTCGGGTTATACGCACTTACGCTAATGTGTAATGCTAGGGTGTATTGTGAGATGAAATGGAGGACCTACAGTTTAACGTGGAATCCGAACCACGGTGGAGGCCTGGCATTCCCCACATTCATAATTCTCGTGCGCTGATCTAATCAGTCGGTACAGTCAGTGCACGTTAAATACTGTAACTTGTAAAAAAAAAACATATTATTGCATATGAGTACGTACAGGGTGTTTCTAAATTTTCCGACCGAACTCTTGAACCACAGTATTTTTATAGGTTGAAAAGAACAGAATATCCTAGTAAGAAAATGTTCAGAAAGTATTTTACACTAGTAAATGTAAGTTGAAGTTAGAAGCACCAACGCCGGAAGTACGTGGTTGTTAAGTAATTACGTGTACAGCAAGTTGCATACCGTTAGGAGGGCAGATGTGTCCCGTCTCGAGCAACGTGTCCGAAGGGTGAGTCTGCGTCAAATGCAACCGACGGATACTGTTGAGACCAAGTTATTCGTCGGGGAGGGAGTTTTGAACAACTGTTGTTATGTGCCCTCCTAATGATATGCAACTTGTTGTACACGCACGTACTTACAGCTGCGTTCTCTCGACGTTGTTGCCCTTAACTTCAACTTACATTTATAGTAATACAAAAATACATTTCCGGACATTTTTTTTACTGTTTTCTTTCTGCACACAGATGCTGTGATTTAATCTTAGGCAGAGAGTTTAGATAAATCAATAAAAAAAATTGCTATTCACGACATTATAACGAGGTGGGGATTGATAATAATTTCAATTTCCTTTATTATAGTGCTGGCCAGTCGTAAGACCTATAACAGGCCAGCACTGAAAGTACACAAGAATCATACAAATATAAATATTTACATAAGAAAATAAGATAAGCAATGATAGCTAAATAATTTTATATATTGTTGAATAGTTCCGAAAAAATTAGTAATTAATAACGATAAGAATAAAAAAGAAATACTAACAAATGACTAAAGAATTGATACAGGCAGTAAACAATATGCTAAAAATAAAGCAGAATATTGTAAATTTAAGTATTATAGGAAGAACCTCTACATGAAAAATTATTGATATGGAATTTCCTTAAATAATAATAATACTACTACTATTAATAATAATAATAATAATAATTCCTCAGCAGAGAGGGAATGGAAAACGATTTTTCTGGGGAAATCTACGCACATACGTCTATAGATAAAATACGTTTTAACCGTAGGGTTATCTAACAGCTATTCATAGCATTGAGGAGGGTACCTCTTGAGGAAGTACTGTGGTATACGTCCACATCGGCTTGTAAAAATAACAAGAACCGTCACTCATTTATATGTGGAAAACCACATCTTAAACCACCTAATATTACACCTTATACCACAAGACCAGCGGTATAGTCGTAATAGGAAAAAAGATGAACTCTTTTATATTTTCTATAGCAGGGGTTTCCAAGTGGCAGCTCGGCATGCCTTTTATTTATTTCTGTGACCCACTAGTTTCTTGGAAATGTTATCTACTGGAATCCAATTGTATTTTTTTTTAAAGCCAAGAACCGGAAAGTTTTGATGACTTGCGTGGGGAAAATCCACGAAAGATCCAACAGATGATCTTGTTTAATTTCTTCTTTACATCTACTGTATTATGTTGACGTATCAAATATAGTACAGTTTGTACGGAAAATTTGTTTTATAAGTAACTAAACAAGTTTAAATTACAACTTATTATTTAACTAATTATGTTCTCATTTTGGCATATTAAGTTGACAAAAATTATCCGATAATGAACGTTTTTTAAGTTGGAAACGCTTGCTGTCGGGAACTTTAATTGTTGGTCCATTACACCCGCATTTTCATGGGAAGGGAGTGATAAAACATTTTGGAAAACTACCCTTAGCAGATCAAACCGGGCTTCATACTCCGACATTTGTACCGACATCATCAACAGGCCCTGTCTAACACGATAGCTACGCCTTAGACCATATGACCACTGAAAGTGGTTTTACAAGTACAGTCTGAACAAATATCCCCCTCTTTTTTTTTATAGAAAGGGCCTTTCAGAAAATACACACACGTTTTTGTGGTCAACATTGATAACCTTTTTATTATATTATTAGTTTTTACCTACCTCGGTGGCGTAGTTAGCTAACGCGCTAGATTCGTGTTGAGCTAGACTGCCAAGGACGGGGAGATCAAGGTTCTAATCTCGGTCGGGTGAACTGGGGCTGGTTTTTCCTAAATTGTTTTCCACCCTCCCTACACGCAAATTCGGATTCGCTTATTTTGAATTCAACCTTCCCAATTCCTAACCCATTAGCGTAATTAGTACTTAAGCGAATAACCCGAACGGGTAGTAAGGCGTGGTCCTAAATAATAATAATAATATGTTATTAGTGTATATTGATACCTATCAAAAGTAGTAGCTTCAGCATACATAACTACGCATGAATACGTAAAAATAGACATAGTAACTTTTTTTCTAGCTATCAGATAAAGGAACATCCTATAAAAATTGTGCTACACCCCTGCTTACCCTGGCAACACTCCAAGAAACGTTACTGGTGGACAAGATCTTGTAACTTGAGAGAAATAGTTAACTTTTAGCTATATCCCCTCCCGCTGTATTTGAATTGTATACATTTCACCACCGATGAGGGGTACTTTTTTAATACACCCTCAAATTCCCCGCACCATAATCCCCTCAATATTACCACAAATAGAGTTGAAACCTCTCTGAAGTAGTCATACCTTTCTCCCCCCCCC
>CABFOV010004892.1:0-41289 GCA_902141375.1 Timema poppense | reverse complement strand
CCGCCGGTGTTACTCATGTCTGCACTGCCGTAATCCTCCTCCCACACCGCCGTTCTTGTCTCTAGCAGCCAATCACAGACCAGCAGCTGAGCCAGCTGAAACAAACAGGAAGTGTTAGGGGATCCAGGAGAGATGGGTCTGAATATTGGAGAGCTTATCAAGAAACAAAAACATTATAACCACATTTTATAAATAGAAAGAATGGATCAAACAAGTTCAGAAAAACTATGTTTTAAGATTGAATTGGTTGAAAATGTAAAATGTTTTATCGTTAATATTAACATATTTGGATTATTTTTTTGTATTTTCATGCCGATACTAACTGGCGATTTGGTTTTTCTGGAAATCATGTCATACACTGTATCATTATTGGTTAAGGATTAATTATTATTATTATTATCACCGCGTCTTACTACCCGTTCGGGTTATACGCACTTACGTTAATGTGTAATGGTAGGGTGATTGTGAGATGAAATGGAGGACCTACAGTTTAACGTGGAATCCGAACCACGGTGGAGGCCTGGCATTCCCCACATTCACAAGATGTCTTGTCAGAGGTGAAGGAAGGGTTTGGTAATCAGATAAATCTATGCCGGGACCGGGGATTGAACCCCGGACCCCTAGCACAGAAGTCCGACACCTCACCCCCTAGACCGCCAGGTCACCTAAGGATTAATTAATCTTTTAAAATGATTGCATATCTAGTTCATCCAATAACTGTACCGATTCAAGGTCATTGTTCTTGTGATATCGAGTAGAGGAATCACCAAGGGTGCTTCTCCGACAAGTTGTTTTTTTTACCGACCACTGAGGTTGCACTGAAGAAGTATTGCACAGTTTAAAACACGTGCAATGCAACTACAATGCACCTCAGGGACCAGATTATATTATATAATTACATCTTTCAATTCTCTAGTCGGTCGGTAGTAGTTCATTTTTCTAACACACAAAAGATAGTTCACACAACTAAACATAGGGGCTATAGAATCTGTGGAGGCCACAGGAATGAAGTTTGTGAGGAACATGCTAGCCGTCACGAGGAGAGACAAGATTAGGAGTGAAGTTATCCGGGAAAGATTGGAGGCACACGGAGCACACGAGATAAGAGAAATGGGAGGATCAGAAAACAGGAAGTGTGCAAGTGAGAGGAGACGAATGGAAGCAATTAATAATAATAATATTTAGCACCGCGTCTTACTACCCGTTCGGGTTATACGCTTTAAGTACTAATTACTCTAATGGATTAGGAATTGGGAAGGTTGAATTAGAGGAAGTGAACCCGCATTTGCGTGGAAGGAGAGTGGAGAACCGTTTAGGAAAAACCACCCCCAGTTCACCCGACCAAGATTCGAACCTCGATCTCCCCGTCCTCAGCAGTCGAGCTCAGCACGACAAGCGTGTTAGCCAACTACGTCACCGAGGCGGGTTGGAAGCAATTAAAGCAGGAAAGGGAAAATGGTGGAAGGATAGAGGCATATTACTAAAGTGACTCGTCCACAGGCTGGAAACGGTTGAAGTAACTTTGAACCTCAGGAGACCAACGGGAGGGGTGGGGGAAGGGGGGAGAAGCGCTAGTGTCTTGAGAGTCGAGGGGAGGGAATATAAAGCTTGTGACTTGAGAGATAAGGTTTTCTAGTGTTAATCTCCAGAATACTTGTACGAGCACTAACCAGATCTATGTCGGTAGGCTGCTTGCAGCTGGTACACGTCACAATATCACTCAGCAACTGCCCAGCCATGTTGCAGAGCCTCAATATAGTCTTGGTACCGGCGCTGAAGCCAGCCTTGTGCGGCCGGTCCAACTCTAGACACGCCCTGCGGGCCCTGAACGCAGCAAGCAACGCGCGAGGTAGGGGGTCATTGAGACTATCCAGAGACTCTGGGAGGGTCTCGACACGGGGGTACAACCGCTCCGCCTGGTGATCCTCCCCCAACAGCCAGTATGCCGCCACACCCACCACGGCTGACCACCAGTGAGCGACGTCGTCTTGGCAGCCTGCACACAACCAAGAGAGTCAGGGAAATGGTTACATCGGGTTGACGGGCCTACGAGGTTGGGGCTCAGGCTGATCTGGGTTCATCGGGGGTAATATCGGTGCAGTTTAGTTTACATTCACAAGTCACCGAGAGAGTACTGACATTCACGCTGGCATCTCATTCTAAAAGTTGAACCATCCTGGTGTTAGTATTCATAGTACCGCTACGGAACTGACCTGCCACCTGGATCTGATTGGGTCTGACGGTCTGCTGCTCGGTGGCCGAGGCGTTCTCCATGAGCACCTGCACGTAGGTCAGGACGTCGTGGGTCTGGGTCCTCCTGAGCGGTTCCTGGTCACAAGGATCAAGCTGGGGTACACCCGGGGCCACCAGCGTGTGCAGGGCGCGTTCCAAGAGGTGTTCTCTATATCTCCGCATTACGTGAGCCAGGGGGTCCGCCATGTTGGCCAACAGACTGAACTTTGAGGGCCCCGTCGAGCTGTATGACCAGCTCTGGGAGACAAAGAATCGGTGACCGTACACCGTAAGCAGCCATTGTAAGCGTGGAGGTACCTGGCCGCAGAGCTTCAGGCACACGTGACGAGCTAGCGCCAGGTAGAACCTAAACCCAGGGTTCAATTAACACATGAGTTAGGTATGAGTTTTATCAGTTGGTAGGCTCGTGCAAGGGTTCAAAACTTTATCTTGATTTTGGATTTAAAAAAATTCTGGCTTTGACAATTACAAAGCTTCACCAATAACAATAGCGACCGCTAAAATACTCAATTTCTGTTCAATTATTGCCATTCTGAGTTTTTTAATATATATATATATAGAGAAAGGAACAGGAAAGACCGATAGGAACACAAAAAAGGAACAAGCTTTTACAATGAAAAGAAAAACAAGGTTAACAATTTACATTGCTGCCACTGGACAGAGAGGTAATGAAAAGAGGGTTTTCCTTAAAGATTTATATTTTAACAATGAATGAAACCTAGGTCGGGGGATTGGGCGGTGACGATCAATTTTCTTTAAGAGACATCCATTACCTCTTTGTCCATTGGCAGCAGTGTAAAGTGTGGACTATGTTCTTCTTTTCATTGTAAAGGCCATATTGTGTTCGTCCCCCTTTTATATGTTTCTATCCACCTTTCCTGTACCTTCTTCCAAATATAATACAATTACCTCATATAACGAAAAGAGGTTTTCCTTATAGAGTTATATTATTTTAACAATTTGCAACTTTAGTACAAACTGATTTTTTTCTTTCTTTATTTGCGATGAAAACTTTTAAAGCTGTGATCATAACTATGCAGAGGGATGTGATTTTAAATGTCTAAGTTGTTGGGTTAGAATGTACAGCTCAACAGACCAGTAGACTTACTCTTGACGGAGGATGGCGGCCAGCTGAAGGGTCTGGGGATCTCGGTGGAAGCCTATTCTTACCTATGTTTGTCCAAACCCGATTATTTTCAAAGTCAAATACGAATATTCAATTTGACTAGTAGGTCTCCAATTACCCCCCTGTAAAAAGCCGTAATGAGTGTTAGAAAGTGACCTGCTGAAGAACTGCATGAAGTTGGGACAGGACTCTTTGACGCGCAGAGCCGCTGTCACGTATATGTCTGCCAGATGTTCTGGGGGCAGCACATGGGCAGCGGTCTCCGCCATGTTGACAGCACTCAGAGACAACATTATCCCCGTGAAGTGTCCGCCAGAAGAACCCCCTACGAGGTGCAGTTGGTGCAGCCGGTGGTACACTAGGGAGAGTTCCTTGGCCGAACCGAGAGCTTCCTTTCGAACTTTACTGCGCACACAAAAACACCGTGACGTGTCTCGCTATTGTCGCAATAGCAAATTATTATTCACTTCAAGTCGGGTTCAAATGAAAATGTAGAGTTTTTTTAAACAAGTATACATTTCTAATAATGATTTAAAAAAATAATTGTAATCCCACCAATTTAGATTTTTAAATAAATTTAATACAGTTGTACAATATATATTTTTAAAAATCTCTAAAAAGAAATATACTAAGGGAATCTATTTGCTATGAGATTATATCTTAAAATTGAATCAAATTAATTAAATTTGAAATTTTCATGATAAAATAAGTACTCATAATTTTTTGAGTTTTCTAAAAATCTTCTAGTTAAGTTCAAACAACTAAAACTAGACTCAAACTCAAATTTTCAAGTACTTGCACACTTCAACCAATTATAGATAGATGTTAATACTCGAGCTCCGCAAGTATTCATATTCTGGGCTTTGAATAAATAGTCTAGCTCGGGCTCGAAAGATTTATGGGATTGCCATTTTGAGCTCCTTGTAAAAAAGAGTAATTCCTTTGCCTTGTATTGTGAGGAATGACTCATTGGTTATGCTTCTCTCTGCTTGTTTGTATGTGCATTTATTTTAGATTTTAAATCCTTACTTTTCTTTAAAATATCTGCGTCATATTTGATTAAAAACAATCTTTTTAATAACATTAACACATCTGTTATTATTTAAATAACTAAGTTTTAGAATGATACATTTACTAAACCCAAGGTCAAACAAGCATTGTTTGGACGTGGTTCGACAGGCAGACTTAGAAACTAGACCTCCGAGTGGAAATATTCGATACTTTGAGGACCTTAGTCGGTAGGTATAATATTGTGTTAATATCTGGTGAGGACTGAGAAATAATGTTGTCCGAGCGCAGACTAAACTGAAAGAACCCTCATGTGAAGAGGATGAAATAGTTCGAGCATATGAAGAGGGGTGAGGAGATGAAGAGGGGCAACTAAAGACCATAAATAACGAAGAAATGTATTCAGATAAAAACAGCTGGAAGAGAATCACCACCATCTTGCAGAGAAAGATAAAAACCCTTCTCAAATACTCACTTGTCGATGAAGAACCCTCCGACGTGTCTCGCCAACCATCGACCAATCCATAAACGATGTAAGATTTGTCTTATAATTTGCCACATAGTGGCAGACAGTAGCTCGAGTTTTGACGCAGGGAGAGGCCGGCCGTTCGCCTGCAGACAGCGGCGAAGTTCCTGGCCGGCAGACACCATCTTCCCCTGAAGAGAACAATCATAATTACTGGATAAGGGCCGATCCTTTATTTTAGGGTTGTGAGAGCTCAAGTCGACCTCGAGCGTGTGGGAATAAATATATGATTTTAAAACTTAATTGAGGTATGTTGATAAAAAATGATCATCATCATCATCGACAGCTTGCAGCCACTGGTAGAATCTGTTTGGAACATAAGCCCCTCCACCGCCTCTCTTCCTCCACCTTGGACCAGTCCTCTCCTCCTCCTCATGCCGGGATCACGATCAACTTAATGTTAACTTAACGTAAAAGATGTTCAGGGAGGTTTTTTTTTGTTTGAAGGATATAACATGATCTAGCCAGCCAATCACTATCCGAGTGACGTCAACAGGGCTATTTAGTAATTCATTTGTTGGGTTTAAAACCAAAGTCTACTCTTGAGCTTAAGTTCTAGTGGTCAGACATTGAAACAAAGTAATTAAACTAAAACAGGAAAGATATATTTATTAAAAAAAAGTAGTTTAATAATAGATATTTATTATATCGATTGAAAACTGTAAACATTCACAGATCACCACTTTACAAATAGTAAAATCACAGATCATATTCAAGAAGGCTGGTATTTGGCTCGAGTTGTTATGTTAAGTTATGTGAATCGTGATCCCACATATGTTTTCTTACGTTAAGTCGATTGTGAACCCGGCATTACTCCCTCCCTCCCTCCTTCATATACAACATCCTCCCTTCCTGCCTCACACGGCCAGACCGCCTTAGTCGTGCCTTCTCTATCCTGTGCTGGACAACCCCTTTATATAATTATCTACGCATGGTGGCCTGACCATACGGGGGAAATTGTGGGTTTTACCACCTTTTCAGGTAGGTGTTAGCTACGCAAATGAGTCAGGGACGAGGAAGGTTGAGGTACCCCCACAGTACACCTGGCCTAGATTCTAACCTCGATCTCCCCGTCCATGATGATGATGATGATGATGATGATGATATGTTATCAGCGAGATTAGAGTGAATGTAGTTGTGTGACCTATAATCAATCGCTACATACTTTGCTCAGATCAAAGTCTGCCTGCTTCCTGTGTCTCCAGAAGACAACCGAGGCTTTGGATTTGGCGAGCATCAGGGGGTCCCCGTACACAAACATCTTGATGAGGCAGCCAGCGAGAACAATGATGTTGAACATCCACAAGAAGAGAGACGAACCCAGCCATTGCCAGATGTTCACGTCGGCCCCTGAAACCACGGGGTACACTGATCAAAGCTCAACTGGACCAAACTATTCTGATTTGTTGACTGTGAGTGTAGCCTGTAGAGCGCTGATGACTGATGTTTGGTTGGGCTGTAAGCTTGACTGGACCTGAAGAAGTGGCCTGTGGCGATGAATGTTTGCTTTTAATCTCAACAATTACTACTCTAGCGTCACTCAGACATTTTAGTCCCTACTACTTTGTTTTACATCAACTACGGCCATATATTCTCCACTATCGGCTTGTTAGGCCTGTCGTAACTTCATATACAGTAACCCCGTGGCTTCTTTGGTGCTGACTGACAGCTAACGTCTTTGAAAAGCTACTAGACCAAATTATGTATCCCTACGCCGAACCATATGATCTACAAAAACATGTGTTAAGCAGCTGTCACTTCTAACAGTCAACATTTAGGTATATACCTATTTGTTGACTGTCAGAAGTCAGCTGTGAGCTGTCAGTCAGCACCAAAGAAGCCACGAGGCTACTGTACCTTATATTATAACTTAAGACTAGGACGGACACAACATCCAGTCTCCGACTATTAATTCATCACTGTGACCACCAGTTTCGACCATGCCGGGACTCTTAGCCCGGTAGACAGACACGCTATCGACTGAGATAACTTAATGAACTCTTCTACAATTGTGTATGGGTGAGTACAATATTTTTCTTGGGTTAGAAACAATAACAGCACAATTCTTTCTTGAGTGGTTTGGTGCAACAAAGAGACAGAGTGAGAGTTGTACAAGGGGTCGTTAAGGGAGAAAATATAAGTTTTGATTAGAATTAATAACAAACAGATATAAATCTTGATAAAGGTGATGGCCTTTGAAGAGTAAACTTTTAAATAGAAAGTCGACTGAGGGCTTATTATATAGAACTTTTCACCCCCCAAAAAAAGTTTATAATACATTTTAGTGCAATAATCTGCAACCATCGCTACAACAATCCACTGGTTGTGGTTTGGAGTAGGTTTTTTTTTAACATCGCGTCTTATTGCCTTTTAAGGATGTATTATTATTATTATTATCACCGCGTCTTACTACCCGTTCGGGTTATACGCAATTACTATAATGTGTAATGGTAGGGTGATTGTGATATGAACTGGAGGACCTACAGCTTAACGTGGAATCCGAACCACGGTGGAGGCCTGGCATTTCCCCACATTCACAAGATGTCTTGTCAGAGGTGAAGGAAGGGTTTGGTAATCAGATAAATCAGTGCCGGGACCGAGGATTGAAACCCGGACCACCAGCCAGAAGTACGACACCTTACCCCTAGGCCGCCAAGTCACCTTTAAGGATGTACGTTTATGTAGTGATTACACTAATGGTTTTAAGGATTAGGAAAAGAGTAGAAAATCATTTTGGAATTAACACCCTCAGTTAACCCAAACAGGATTAAAACCTCAATCTCTGCATCATCGACAGTCTAGACTACTAAGAGAGTAACGCCTTAACCCATGTGGCCACCAAAGCGGGTTAGCGTTACGTTGGATACAAGTGAAGTGTAGGAGTAGTTATCTAAGACAATCATTGGACATATTCGTACCATCCACAGCGTTGAGAATAGTCCTTCCTTCTCTCACGGTCCCACCGTAGTCCCCGTCGAGTTCTGAAAACCTCCCTAGAGCCATGCCCAACGGGTTGAAAGACACGACCACCAACATGAGCATGCACAGGACCATCCTAGAGTGGTCCAACATTCCTCTGGTCGAAGTAGGAAGACAATCGTCGTCCTCGTCTCTGACCTACAGACAATGCAATCAGAGATATTGGTCCAAGACACTCCTCAATAACTGTTGGCCGTACTAAGCTAGTTAACATTAAAAGGAGGATGTGAGCGCAAGACATACATATGTACAAGAGAAATGTAGGTCTCAGCAGATTCATCCATTCAGATAAGTGTTAAATTACTGGTTTGGGGCCTGGTTGTCGAGTTAACAAAATAATAATAATAATAATCGTGATATTATATGGTAACAACAATAATTATTTTTAATTTAAATTTCCCAGATTGTTGAACAACTAAAAATATAAATACTACCAACTACTTTAAGAAAAGGCATTCTGAACAAATATTAGAATGCGATAAAAAACAAAATGAAACCGAACCTTTTCAAATTTGCAATATGACACTTCAAAACTAGTTTATTTTTATTCATAAATCGAAGAGTTGATAGAGAAACGATTACGAGTCATCAAGAAGCATACTGACCTCAGCTGTGAAGGACCCTTCTGGTGAAGATGGCAAGGATCCCTCAGAGTGAGGAGGCGACAGAGACGGGGACGAGACGTCAGAGTGAGGGGGTGTGGCGGGACACACGCAGTCTCTCTGCGACGTCTCGTCAGAACCATCGGACACCAACAATTCCTTCAAAGTCTGTTTATCGGAGGCCATTTTGAGAACCATGTTCTCGTGTTTCAGTTTGGTGTTGGAGTTCTGTAGGAACCGGATGTAGTCGATGGCTTTACGCAAGATTGCAGACTTGTTCAACTGTAAACAGATACCAGGTTGGGTCGATTGATTGAATAGTAACAAAATAATAGGTAACAGAGCCCTCTGTATCATCTACGGCAGAACAATAATAATATGTAACAGAGCTCTCTCTGATCATCTACGGCAGAACAATAATAATATGTAACAGAGCTCTCTGGATCATCTACGGCAGAACAATAATAATATGTAACAGAGCTCTCTGGATCATCTACGGCAGAACAACTTGAAGATAAAATGAACATTTAGATTTGACCCAAAGAGAGTTCCTATATTATTATTATTAGCACCGCGTCTTACTACCCGTTCGGGTTATACGCTTTAAGTACTAATTACGCTAATAAACTAGAAATTAGGAAGGTTGAATTAGAGGAAGTGAACCCGCAATTTCGTGGAGGGAGAGTGGAAAACCATTTAGGAAACATCCTTTCCCCCCCACCCCCCAGTTCACCCGACCGAGATTCGAACCTCGATCTACCCATCCTCAGCAGTCGAGCTTAACACGACTAGCGTGTTAGCCAACTACGCCTCCGAGGCGGGTTTTTGCTGACTCAACCTCCAACTTTTAACCATAGTTGAAATTATGTGATTCTGGTTGTCTTGTAATGGGCCTACACAGACTCAATCCTCGGTTTAATCCAAGCCACATTTTGACCTCGCAAAGACCCCTCGTCAACTAAACGTCTCGGATAAAACAAAGTGTCAACAGACCTTGGCGTCCACGCCAACCGTCATGTTCTTGAGCTCGATAATTTTGTCGTTGATGCTTGTCCTGTATCTTCTTTCTATGGCGTTGTGGGCGCTGCGCTTCACTTCCTTGACCTTGGGTTCTCTGACTGGCATGACGGGCACTGCCGTCAACCTGTTGATCGGGAACTTATCGGTTTCCAAAACTACCGGGATACCTGCGCAGTCGAAACACTTTTGTAAGTTATTAAATTCTGTCAAAAGGTTTAGTGTGGATATGATTTAAGGCAGGATAAGGAATGTGGCCGACAGGAAGGATAGGAGTGAGCTAGAAACAACCGACAGAGCTCGACTGAAGTGGTTTGGACAACACCAGCAAGACAAGAAGATACTGTTAAATGGAGGGAAATGAGAAGAGATGGGTAAAGCAAGTTAATTATTATTATTATTAGCATCACGTATTACTACCCGTTCGGGTTACACACACTTACGCTAATGTGTAATGGTAGGGTGATTGTGAGGTGAAATGGAGGACCTACAGTTTAACGTGGGATCCGAACCACGGTGGAGGCCTGGCATTCCCCACATTCACAAGATGTCTTGTCAGAGGTGAAGGAAGGGTTTGGTAATCAGATAAATCTGTGCCGGGACCGAGGATTGAACCCCGGACCCCTAAAGCAAGTGAAGTGAAGAACGATGAGAAGAACGAGATACTGTTCACGAGAGTAAATCGCACAAAGACAGGCCGAGACGGAGAGCGCTCACTAACCACATTCGGGAAACTGGAGTTGGGACAAGATGATGATGATGATAATGATGAATTAAGAGCAAAAACTAAACAGAGAATAAAAAGTGTGACACTAGATGAAAACAAAAAACTGTACAAATTTATTTTACTTATGTACTCTGTGGCTTTGGAACTTGAAAGCTTAGAAAAAATCGCCACCTATCCCTATCCAGAGCTAATTCCATCTTCATTAAAGCTGTTCTCTTTCAGGTCTATTCTAATGTTAGTCAATATTTAAAAAAATACAGAGACTAAGCCTCTATTTGAAATGCTTTATAGTACCAATACAACCAGGATTACGACTAAGGGTTTGCGAGAGCAAGTTTTGTGATTTGTGTCAAACTCGAGCAAACTCCTCATAAAAATGTGTCGAATTAAGTTGAGCTATGGTTCAATTTAAAACTTTATCAACGTATGTAAATAAAAACCATAATAATATCATGTTATTAATATTTCTAATAAAACCTAAAATTCTATGAAAGTAAATATTTTAAATGACAATCCTATTAATAATATCTAAGTAGCTTGACGCTACCTCGCACTAAGTAGCTTGACGCTACCTCGCAATAAGTAGCTTGACGCTACCTCGCGCTTAGTATCCTGACGCTACCTCGCGCTAAGTAGCTTGACGCTACCTCGCGCTAAGTATCCCGACAGTACCTCGCGCTAAGTAGCCCGACGCTACCTCGCGCTAAGTAGCCCGACGCTTACCTCGCGCTAAGTAGCCCGACGCTACCTCGCGCTTAGTAGCCCGACGCTACCTCGCGCTAAGTAGCCCGACGCTAACTCGCGCTAAGTATCCCGACGCTACCTCGCGCAAAGTATCCCGACGCTACCTCGCGCTAAGTATCCCGACGCTACCTCGCGCTAAGTATCCCGACGCTACCTCGCGCTAAGTAGCCCGACGCTACCTCGCGCTAAGTAGCCAGACGCTACCTCGCGCTAAGTAGCCAGACGCTACCTCGCGCTAAGTAGCCAGACGCTACCTCGCGCTAAGTAGCCCGACGCTACCTCGCTCTAAGTAGCCCGACGCTACCTCGCTCTAAGTAGCCCGACGCTACCTCGCGCTAAGTAGCCCGACGCTAACTCGCGCTAAGTATCCCGACGCTACCTCGCGCTAAGTAGCCCGACGCTACCTCGCGCTAAGTAGCCCGACGCTACCTCGCGCTAAGTAGCTCGACGCTACCTCGCGCTAAGTAGCTCGACGCTACCTCGCGCTAAGTAGCTCGACGCTACCTCGCGCTAAGTAGCTCGACGCTACCTCGCGCTAAGTAGCTCGACGCTACCTCGCGCTAAGTAGCTCGACGCTACCTCGCGCTAAGTAGCTTGACGCTACCTCGCACTAAGTAGCTTGACGCTACCTCGCACTAAGTAGCTTGACGCTACCTTGCACTAAGTAGCTTGACAATACCTTGCACTAAGTAGCTCGACGCTACCTTTCACTGAGTAGCTTTACACTACCTTTCACTAAGTACCTTGACGCTACCTCGCGCTAAGTAGCCTGACGCTACCTCACGCTAAGTAGCTCGACACTACCTTGCACTAAGTAGCTTGACGCAGCTCAATTTCGAGCAGCTACTCACTAATTACTCGGCCTAGTGCCAACTAACAAGCGTAACATGGTCTGTTGATGGAATGCTTGCCTGCGGTGAGTATAGTCCCGTGCGAGGTATTAACGAGGGTAGGTATACCAGACTGGACCGGAGAGCTGAGCGACGCTGTGGTGTACATCACGGTACTGGGACACAACTGAGGCTCGGACTTTATCAGCTGAGTCTGGAGCAACATCTAAACAACACAGAACATCGTCATCCACTAATAGACTATTAGATGTGGTGTTTAGGTTCACACTTTTAATAGGGTTACACAAAATACAGCAGAAGACTAGTCTGGCGATGACGGGGAGATCGAGGATCGTATCTTGATCAGGTGTACTGAGGGTGACTTTCCTAAATGGTTTTATAATCTCCTTCCACACAAATGAGGGTACACATCCTTCGAATATAGCCTCTTTATTCCCTCAAACAACTAGCGTAGTTAGTGCGTATAGCGTGTCGCCCAAACAGTGATATAAAAAACACAAAAACGGTGGTCGAATTGTCAAATTTTGATAAGAAGAGCCTTAGCAGCTGACAGCTTGAAGTTTCTAACTACTTGAACGTATTCCTACGTCAGATCAAGTAAATCTTCAGCCCTCACTTTAGGTAGACATTACCAATACCTATAAAATAACACTCGTAATATATTATTATTATTATTAATAGCACCACGTCTTACTACCCGTTCGGGTTGTACACACTTACGCTAAATGTGTAATGGTAGGGTGATTGTGAGATGAAATGGAGGACCTACAGTTTAACGTGGAATCCGAACTACGGTGGAGGCCTGGTAAGGGTTTGGTAATCAGATAAATCTTTGCCACGACCGAGGATTGAACCCCGGCCGCCAGCACAGAAGTTTGACACCTTACCCATAGACCGCCAGGTCACCCCCGTAATATAAAAATGTGACCACGTTTGGCCGTAAAAAAGTTTACGTTCTCTAAAAGCTCTTTCTATGAGCACCGAACTTTACTAGGACGGATTATTATACGCTGCCATAAAGTTAAGACAGTTGGAAGATATTCTGTTCTTTGCTCTTGGATATCGGATTAAGAGCGAGACATTTTTTCTAGCACTGAATCCTGCTACCTGTTCAAGTTATATCTATATGTATTAATTACACTAACCAATCACGGATTAGGAGGGTTGTATTCAGTGTACCTGCATTTGCATGATGGGAGAGTGGAAAACAATTTTGGAAAAACAACCTCAGCACATTGGACCGAGATTCAAACCGCGATCTCCTTGTTATCAGCAGTCTAGTCTAACGCGAGGGCGGCGCCTTAGTTGGAGTGTACAGTAATTATAATAATAATAATATTTAGCACCGCGTCTTTACTACCCGTTCGGGTTATACGCTTTAAGTACTAATTACTCTAATGGATTAAGAATTGGGAAGGTTGAATTAGAGGAAGTTAGCCCACATTTGTGTGGAGGGAGAGTGGAAAACCATATAGGAAAAACCATCCCCAGTTCACCCGACCAAGATTCGAACCTCGATCTCCCCGTCCTCAGCAGTCAAGCTCAACACGACAAGTGCATTAGCCAACTACGCCACCGAGGCGGGTGAGTGCACAGTAGAAGTGGTTTACACATATTCAGGTAAGTTTACCTTCTGCATGTTGTCACTCTGTATCCCGATGCCTTGCAACGTGACCAGCTGATTCTGCTGTCTCAAGATATTTCCCGCGCCCACTTGTTGTTTGTGCTGCAACTTCTGTTGTTTCAACACCTTCAACACCTGGTCGTTCGCATCCACCGCTCGGAGGCGCGGGTTGATCGGCACCTGCTGGACAGTTACTGTCTCCAGGTTACGAGGAGTCAACGTCGACTTGCGCTTCTGCTTGGAGGACAGTTGCGTCGCCCCGGGGAACGGCGCCAAGCCGCGCGGGCCGGTCCCGGATGTGACACACGGCTGAACCGACGGCTGGCCGGATGATATCGGGACCCACTGCGTCGGCGGGGATTGCGGTAGATCCCGGCACAAGTTTGTGAGGCGGTAACAAGCGGTTAGCATTCGAGAGAAAAAGGTTTGGTACTTGTTTCTGCGGACTCTGGTGCGAAACCATAGAAGAGGTTTCTGGTTTGACGTCGCAGTCCAGAGAACTAGGAGAGTCGAGGAACCCGAAGTTTCCATCGCCTTGCATCGGCAGAGGCTCATCTTCAAGATGCGATAAGAGACCTTCGTCTGCGAAAAGGTTACCGTGTTTCGAGAAGAGCTCCGTCTCGCAACTGGAGAGGAGTTCTGAAATGTGAACAGAATAACATTTTAGTTACATAGATTTAAACAAGCAGACGGGAAACCTAAAGTGGACACAAGTCATTTAAAGCTCCATTGCTTAAGTTAGGGCTTAAATGTTTACAGAATCTGAATCCACTCAAAATTGCTTCTGGCTGCACAGCCCTAATTACTAGTGTCTGCGAATACTCAAAATTTTGAGCTTCGAGCAGAGCTTTAAATAGTATTTTGAGCTCCTTGGAAAAAGGTTGTTTATTTGGCTTGCGTTGTCTTTGAAGACAAAAGACTAATTGTTTACTCTTCTCCCCACTCGTCGAGGGGTGTGTTTGGTGCCCATTCAATATTCGGGTCTGGGGGGAGTGGGGGTAGAACATAACAAAGAGAATACCGTGCAGTAATATTATAGTGATTAGGTATTTTTTATTTATTTATTTACAGGACGAGTGCCAGTTATTTTAATCAAAGTCTACGTTACTATGGGCTTAGATTATAGTAATCACTGAGGTAAAATTGTGAATCCTGCAGGCAATCAAATTTATATTTGAAAAAAAAAAAATATTACAGGGTGGCTACAAAACATTTTTACAAAATTCCCTGACTTTTCCAAGTTTTCCAGGCAACATTTTTAAATTTTCCAGACTACGTTTTTCCCCTTTTAATGGTGGATGATGACTTTTTTTTCTTTATTATTGCTCACATATTAAAAAAATATGTATCTACTAAACATAAATGGTTTTATCAGTTATTTCAAAAATTAAAATGTTATTTTATTTAGGTATTATTAACTTTTGTGTCAGTGTTTAGTTGCGAAATTAATGAGATTTTTTAGACATATTTTTAATTCACTGACTTTTCCTTATTTTTAGTTAAATTCCCTGACTTTTCCAGGTTGTCCCTGTTTTCCCTGTCTGTAGCCACCATGTACTACTACGAGAATAAGTTAGGCTAGCACTACCGGACAGTACTATAGGCTTAAATTACATAAATAAAACAAAAAAGGGAAAGGCATTAATACACTGATTTGATTATAAAATCAACTAGTTCAGCTGTTTGAGCCGATTAATAGACCTTTGTTCCACTTCTTCCCAAAATGTAGGTGCCAACTTAACATAAAAATATCTCGACTCTAGGTAAACATCTACATCCAAACTCTTGTTAGTATTTAATTTTCCCAGACATGGAACGTTAGGTTAGGTTGGATTATGATTTATAGCAATTACATAGGCCTATTTTAAATAATAATAATATTTAGCACCGCGTCTTACTACCCGTTCAGGTTATACGCTTTAAGTACTAATTACGCTAATGGATTGGGAAGGTTGAATTAGAGGAAGTGAACCCGACTTTGCGTGGAGGGAGAGTGGAAAATCATTTAGGAAAAACCACCCCCAGTTCATCCGACCGAGATTCGAACTTCGATCTCCCCGTCCTCAGCAGTCGAGCTCAGCACGACAAGCGCGTTAGCTAACTACGCCACCGAGGCGGGTGCCTATTTTAAAATATCTATAGGTAATTATTAAATAAAATATATGTTTAGATATATAAAATCATCATTAATAAATTTATTAACACCTGCTTCGGTGGACATATAGTCTAAGGTGTTACTATCACAATAGATTAAGCTGCCAATGACAAGGAGATCAAGGTTCGAGCCTGGTCAGTTGTAGTGAGGGTGGGGTTTTCTAAATGGTTTCCCCACTCTCTCTCTGCGCAAATGCGGGTTCATTCCTCATCCCTAACCTATTAGAGTAATCAGTATATTGTAAGCATATAGCCCAAATGAATAGTAAGATGAGATGCTTAAAAAAAATTAGCTCAAGCTAAGGCAGTAACATAACCTTCTATTTCGTAGAAAATTAAAATGTTAGTAAAAGTTGGAATGTGTGTATAACTTACATTTATCTAGGGGCAATCAATATTTACAATGATTCGGAGATTTAAGCATTTTAGGATATATTGTGAAAGAGGTGAATCAAGTTAATTTCTAAAATTTGACTTAAATTGTGTTAATCTTTACATGTATTTTCCTTTTTAGTGTTAAGATGTAAGCCTATAATCATAGTAGTACCTATTTTTTTAACACCACATATTACTATCTAGTACATATTATTTTCGTTAATTTTTTTTTTCCAAAAATAAATTGTTTGCATTAGATACCCCGAGACAATTTTTTTTTTAAAGTTGCCTTTGGTTACAAATTGTCAAACTTTTATGAAATCGGGCTTAACTCTTAAAACAAAGTTAACCAATTTAATCTTCTAAGTATAATTGCTAAATTTTCAAGGGGGGTAGGCCCCTAATAAATTATTTGATGCTATTTGGACAAGTCTCTTAACGAAAATAAATATTTTCTTGAATTTATTCCTATAAGTCATCAATAATCAATAATAAATAAATCGAATGTTTAATTTATAATAATAAAGACAACAAAATATATTTCAAACACAAAATTAAAATGTAAACAATAACTTTAAGGAAATAAATTCTGCTTGAAAAAAACACTAGATGATCATCAATTAAAAGTTTAGTAATGTATGTATATATACCTTCAATTCCATTCAACTCATTTATATTGAAACTATCTGTCATATTAAAATTACTGTCACTGTCAAAATTAAGTATTTCTGGCTGCGGGACGGTCCATCCCGTAGTATCTGCCATTGTTTTACCCTCTGATCACCATACATTTCAGCAGCGAATCAAAAGCTTGTTAAGGATCGTACGATTTTACGTCATCAATGACAACACCAATGAAACAAATAAGAGCACAAGAGCATGCTGGCATTTGTTCTTTCAACAATGTAAAAATATGATTTCGAAGAATGTAATACGCAGTATAGCATTAATAATTTAAAGATTTACAAACCGTAATTTTTTTTAGCAAATATGTGATTTAAAACACTTTAGACAATATTTACTTGAAAATGAATTAAAACAAAAATTTAAATACTAAATATATTTAAACCCAAAGGTTAGATGCACGAATTGAGAGAAATACCTCCATTCGTTTTTGTAAACATAAATATGCGTTGTTTATGTTGTTCACCCTGATCTCTTTTTCCCGCCACATTTTATTTTGTAAACAATTATAGGTGGCGTAGCAGTGACTCTCTCTAAATATTTTTGGCTAGTATATATTATATGGGACGTCTCTTGTTATCATAGATTTACTTTTATTTTATTTAAAATATTCTGTGATCAGTGGATTTGACAGGTTTTTATAACAAACTTTCTTTGAGGTAAAATTCCACAGACTACAATTATATTGATGTTAAAGGTTAATGTAAGCTATCCCTAAATTACTTTAGGCTGATGAATACCTCATTTTTGCCGTATTTTAAAAATCTGACTGTGCGTAACCATTAATCAAACAATTTACAGGAGATTCAGAAAAAGTGTAAAGAACTATGCTTTCTTTGTGTACTATTTTATAGTATTAAACAAGAATGTCAACTGATGCACCTACCCTTCCTGATGAATAAGTCTTCATAACCCCTAAATTTGTAAATAGAGCCAAGGATGTACAGTGTATAGTGGCTATTTCATTATGTTGTAAAACAATAAACACTAAGGTTCTGGAAAGATCAATAGTAAGACTAATACTTTCTTTGTGGACGACAAAAGCAACGTACCTTCAATGTGAATGTTATTTTCTCTAAAAATCCCAAAATTTATTCCAGTATTACACTCACCAAAATTCAGAAAATCCATTGATTCAAGATTATAAAACCCGCCTCGGCGTAGTTGGCTAACGCGCTAATCGTGTTGAGCTCGACTGCTGAGGACGGGGAGATCGAGGTTCGAATCTCGGTCGGGTGAACTGGGGGTGGTTTTTCCTAAATGGTTTTTCACTCTCCCTCCACGCAAATGCGGGTTCACTTCCTCTAATTCAACCTTCCCAATTCTTAATCCATTAGCGTAATTAATTAGTACTTAAAGCGTATAACCCGAACGGGTAGTAAGACGCGGTGCTAAATATTATTAAAGATTATAAAAAAACTTTATTAGACTTATAATGAACATACAATACCCAAGTCACCCAAGTGACGGAACAATTATCATCGAAAAAGGTGTAAAATTACATAACCATAACTATACTTATATTATAGATCTGATTAATGTGCAGTGACCATGGGCTACTTCACTCTCTTTTGCAATGGATGAATTTGTTGAAAATGCTCAACCAATCTTTTCATATCTAATGAAAACACTCTTGCACATAAAATCCCGCCCAGTCATACGTGCCACGCTATAAAATAAAAAATCCGACTAGAGATTAAACATTTATGTTGTGTTCTCTGCTTGGCTTCTAGGTGTCAGTATGTCTGATTGGACGATAGCTCACTGGGAAGCCAACACATCCGAGTGCAAACGGCAGCTAGAATGTCCTCGAAGCTGGAAATCTGTAAGTTATGTGCATTCAAGTTTATACTTTCACGAGTCAGTGTTATCCACACAATGGCTGATTGATTAGCTTCGCATGCGATATGGAACTCGGTCGACTACACCACAGTTTATTCTGATGTAGGCACACTTGTTCGGTGAATTCTTTAAACTCTATAACAGCGACTCTCCTGAATTTTTTGTAATGTTTACTAATAATTAACTCAATCATTTTATATTATCTTTGATTATTTCATAATTTCTCAATTATATAAAACAACAACAAAACATTAACATTAATATTTAAAAAATATTTGTCGTAATGTTCAATACTATGTAATGTACTTTCGCGAGTCACATAGCCCTTCCACTTGTTCGAGTTATACGCCTATGTTCTAATTACGCTAATGGTTTTAGAGATTATGAAGGTCAAATTTAGAAGAAGTATACCCGCACTTGTGTGGAAGTAGAGTGGAAAACCGTTTTGGAAAAAAACACCCTTAATACACCCGACTGAGATTCGAAACCATGATCTCCCTGTAATTGGCGGTCTGGACGAGGATAGCGCGTTAAACCACAGACGCGGGTCATAATTTCTTCTTCACCGGACGTTTGTTAAATCCAAGCTCTGGTCGATTTCCGACAAACACGTTTCAGCTAACAGCAGTACTTAACATGTAAATACAGACTGTCGTCATTATCAACTAACAGGTCTAACAGAGCATTAGCTGTCATTATTCAGAGGGCATGGCTTGATAACTTTAAAACAAGTACTCTATCATATATCTATCTATCTCTTTGATTGGCGTGCTCACCACAGGTTGACCAACTCTGTAAACATCTTAAAATCGTGCAGAGGAAGTGTGGGAAACCTTTGGGAAAAAAACAATTTTGTTACTCTCGTCTAAAATTCAAACTCTGAATTCCTTGTCACTGTCGAACCAAATTGACGCCTTTATCTGCGTGCCCACCGTCAGGTAGTATCATTTTAAAAAATCTGTTTTAGATCCCATGCGTTAACTGGTCTCCTCTGTTGGAGCTAACGGACGGACAACTTGTGAGGTTTCACGGAATGATCCAAGACATGTTTGACCCGGAGTATTATCTGGATCAGTACGAAGTGAAGGACAGCACCAATGGCCGCTCTAGACTTTGCTCTGGAAAGTACAGAGACATTTTGTCTTGTCAGGTGAAAAGCAACAGCGGTAGTCTATTTCTTAAATTATACAATGGGGTCCTGATACAGATACGAATGTTCTATCTCGCCATAATCTGCAGTCTAGTCTACTGCGAGAGTAGCGCCTTAAACCATGTGACCACCAAAGTGGGTCCCAAATTACACTTAACTTCACAGATTAATTTCCTGTAATTTAATCTACATTATTTTGTTTTTCTGTAAATGGGTACTGTATTTTAATAAAAATCCTTCATCCGGCGGCCAGAAGAAACATATACTAGTACTATATCAACTAAATCCATTTAATTGCTTATAAACATTTATAATATTTGTTTTATATTTAAAATAACTTAAGGCTGAGGAATAAAAAATTGACTTTTGGGAAACATAAATAAATAAATAAATGCTATTTACAGTCGTTATATGTAAGTAATTATTACATCCTGACTTAAAATCTGACTTTTGGAAAAGGTTAGCACTAAATGTTACTGTCAATATGTTTGTTTTAGCCCGATGAAGAGTTTTTGTCCGAATCAACCCAAAATGTAAGTCGGGAGAGAAGGACTTTCTACTGCATCCCAGTTCCCGCCGTGAACTCCTGGGTCACACATGTATCCTTTCGCTCATAGATTTTAAGTTCTTTACAAGTCTGGAGACCGTGGCTATTTGTTGCAGGGTTAAGTTGTTACATTTAGTTTTGTGATCAGACAGCTGGTAGCAGTACACTTCTATTGAGCGCTAAGAAGAAGAATTCCATCTGTTATTTGTTTATGAGAGTTGAGCTTAAATGTGTGACAACCCTGTCCCTTACATATTAGTCCATATTTTAATCATCAGAAGTAAAACACCTTCCATTGTTGTTATTGTTTACTGCTATTAAAGATCTTTATATTGTGTTTTCGCGAAACCGAGGGATGGGGATCACTAGGGAGGTTTCTCCTTGGGAAATTCTGATGGGAAAATCCTTCAAAATTTGATAGTAATTTAGAAATTAATAAGAAAAAGTAATTTAGAAATTAATAAGAAAATTTGAAGGGGAAAAAAAATTCACAGAAATAGATTGTTTACTAGCTTTTGCTTGTGGCTTGTTATTTTTTATTATTTAGCACCGCGTCTTACTACCCGTTCAGATTATACGCTTTATGTACTAATTACGCTAATGGATTAGGAATTGGGAAGGTTGAATTAGAGGAAGTGAACCCGCAATTGCGTGGAGGGAGAGTGGAAAACCATTTAGGGAAAACCACCCCCAGTACACCCGACCGAGATTCGAACCTCGATCTCCCTGTCCTCAGCAGTCGAGCTCAACACGACGCACGTGTTAGCCAACTACGCCACCGAGGCAGATCATTTTTAAGCGTATAAGTTTATAAAAAATAGTCTCAACTCTACACATCTAAGTACAATTAAAATACAGTAACTTGTTATATTTAAAGTAATATATTTTCTTGAGCATATCAATCAGTACGAAGAAGAAGAGTACGATTCTATTGGTCCCGTTCGTACCCGAGGAAGTGGTAGATCTGTCATGAAACGTTCTGCTTCAAACAACGAGATGGCGGACTTGTCATCTAGCAGTAGCACGACCTTGACACTGCCCGACGCTAAACGTATCTGCTTGGAGAGAAGGAGGGCTACCAGCAGCTCACCCCAAGATCTTCAGCCACCTTCCGAGGAAAAGGGTCAGAGTTGTTTGATCAAGGTAAGTTGTACAAACCAGTAATCAACAAACATTCAAACGTCAACTCTTAGTGCTTATTTTATCAGTGGAGTTGTACGAATATGGCCATCCCAACAAGGAGGACAAAATAACAGGTTTTCTGTATAAGAGTATCAATTACAACAAATATTATTGATGCTGTAGAGGCCTAATTTCTACGCGTGCGGCCCACACATTGTCTAGGAATATGAGACTAACTCGAGTTGGACAACGCTAGTCTTAGGTGCTACTCTTTGCAATGGGCCGGATTCCCGATGACGGGGAGATCGAGGTTCGTATCTCTATCAGGTGTACTGAGGGTGGTTTTTACTAAATGGTTTTTCACTGTCCCACCACGCAAATGCAGTTACACTTCCTATAAATATAACCTTCCTCATCCCTAAAACCATTAGCGTAATTGGTACATATCCGTACAACTCGAACTGGTGCTAAAAAGACTTTGTTTTCATATATTTATCAAACCTCTTAATGCGACAGCGCACGACGTGAAGTGAGTCGTTTCAACGCCATCAACAATAATGTTGACGTAATGTTGTCTCCAGGTGTACGACACAAAGGAAGATCTCTGTCTGAATGACGTGGTGGAGGTGTTAGGGTTCCTAGCCACCGAGCCACTGGCGGAACAGACCGAGGGTGACACGATGGATGTAGAAAGCTCGGAACACAATCTCCCCGGCTCGCTGGTGCCGAGAATACATTGTGTCGCCATCAGAAAGATAACGCAATACAATCCTCTACTATTCACCATGTCACAGAACTTGGGTCAGTAGCACGTTGGTCGAGCGGGGCTTTAGCTCGGACCTTCATTCATGAATCCCAAAGCTGTGCGAGACTGGTATTTAAAGTTGGTTCTGGTTCGGGAAGCTATTACAATTTAAAATGAGATCAGGAATGGGACATTTTGAATCTCTAACTTTCAGATTATTTTAAAAATTTATATATATATATACACATTTTTTATGTTTCTTCTGACATTGACACATTTGGATTTATCAAATTAAATTAAACGTTAACAGGATGATGTCTATATCTGATATGATCAATTACAATCATAAATAATAATTATTATTATTATTATCATTATTTCACGATAAACTCAACAAGCAGACCCTAGATCATTAATTTAACATTTAACTGATTGTATGAATGTTCTAATGAATGTATTTTAGTAAAATCCTTTACATTTAAATACTATTTATATTTTTTCTTTTAAGTTAGTCTATTTTTCTTCTTATGGTCATAATTTTTCCAAAGATCATGGATTTGTAGGTAAAATGTCTAAACTAAGTTTATTGTTTATAGACGCAGTGTTTGAGTCGGCTAAGTCAGTTCATGACGACCTCCACTTGGTGCTGACCCAGGTGCTTCTAGGAGATACCTTGGCCGCTGATTATCTCCTGTGCCACCTCATTTCCTCTGTGTACGTACTCGGAAATCATCCATGTCGCTCAGAGGGCAATTAATAATTTTATTAAGGTTTCTCTATGAAGAAAACACCTTTTCAATTTTTGATATTATATATATATATATATATATATATATATATATATATTAATTCCTGGCATTGCCGAAAAATGTATCGTTAGTGAAATGTGGGTTTACCCTTTTACAGTGAGGAATTAACGGTCGGGGANATATATATATATATATATATATATTAATTCCTGGCATTGCCGAAAAATGTATCGTTAGTGAAATGTGGGTTTACCCTTTTACAGTGAGGAATTAACGGTCGGGGACTGGCTGTTGTGCCTGTCCTAGTCTTAGGTTATATTATAAGACATATGAAGCTACAAAAGTAACGCGTGTGTGTCTACTAACTCTTTGTTAACATTAACTTTTTGGTTTCAGGTATCAGCGCATGGACATGTTGGCTCTCGGTAAACTTTCTCTGAATATAAAGAACATCCCGACATGTTCTAATTACATCGACAAACTGTATGACATATTGCAACTATTGCTGCCGAAAAGCCAGTACTTGCCGATGTCGCTTGACAACCTTAACCAACGCGACTTTGTACCTAAGTAAGTTCTAGTGACCTTAAGAAATGGCCGTATTCAGCTGTTATACAAACATTAATCTTTAGATTAAACTATACAAGGGATAGCCAGCACAGCACGCTTAACCTCATTGGTGCTGGAGTATAACTTGTCTATATACAAGAGAGACAAAAACAACAATTTATTTTCTGTAGTAGGTGACCTGGCGGTCTAGGGGTAAGGTGTCAGACTTCTCTGCTGGCGGCCGGGGTTCAATCCTCGGTCCCGGCACAGATTTATCTGATTACCAAACCCTTCCTTCACCTCTGACAAGACATCTTGTGAATGTGGGGAATGCCAGGCCTCCACCGTGGTTCGGATCCCACGTTAAACTGTAGGTCCTCCATTTCATCTCGCAATCATCCTACCATTACACATTAGCGTAAGTGCGTGTAACCCGAACGGGTAGTAAGACGCGGTGTTAATAATAATAATATTTTCCGTTGTAACAGGAAAGACTACTCGAGCAACAGGTTGAAAAGTGGAGTTCTGCAGTTGAGTGCGCACACACACCTCGTATTGGACGAGACTCGACTTCTCCCCGGACAGTTGGATAGTAATGGTCAGTTTTAATTGCCTAGTTTTCACACTTCAAGGTCACTTCTCTTCTCCGTAGTAGTTCTCTTACCCGCAGGATAACTCTCCCTGCTGTCCTCTTCTCATTACATCCTCTCTACTCCTTTATCCTCACTCATGCTCCAAGATATTTTACGTTCTGTACTTTTTGCAGCTCTACCCCATTCAACCTTAGAGCTTTATTAGGCCTTACCCTCTTCCTTGTCATTCATTACATTACTTCACACTTTGCCATGATAGACTTCTTTCCACCCTCTTTCACTTCCTCATTCTATTCTTGTAGTTCCTCTACTTCCTCTTCCTTCTCCCCCCATACCGTCAAGTCATCAGCAAACATCATGGCTTTCATTCTTTCCTCCCCGAGTTTTTCTGTCTCTTTGTTAGTGACCCTTACAAATACAGTAACCCCGTGGCTTCTTTGGTGCTGACTGACAACTCACAGCTGATTGCCGACAGCTCTGAAAAGTAACTAGACAAAATTATGTATCCCTACGCCGAACCATATGATCTGCGAAAACGTGTGTTTAGCAGCTGTCACTTCTGACGTTTAAAATGTAGGTATATACCTAAATGTTGACTGTCAGCTGTCAGTCAGCACCAAAGAAGTCATGGGGCTACTGTAGTATTGGTGAGAGAGCACTCCTCTGCTTCACTCCGTCTTTATTTATATCCACACTATCATGTCTTCTCCACACCCATGAATACCATTACCAAGCCTCTCTCATGTTCATACCTTCTTTCCACCGGTTGTCTCATAGCAAAGATTACGTCCAATGTAGACCTCTGTTCCACTACAACTTCCTTTCATTTTACTTCTTATGTTTCTTATTCTCTTTTCCAGTATCTTCTCATATATTTTTGAACACTGGCACACCAGTGTTATCCCCCTATAATTGGTACGCCTCTTCCTCTCTACACTCTTAAATAGGTATTATAACTTCCTTTTTCCAGTCTTCCGGTAGGTTGTTCTCATTCCAAACCGCTCTCGGCACCCTGTATAGCCAATGTATACCTGCTTCGGCTCATATCAGTTTGTCCGCACCCACAGCTTTCCCTTGTTTCTTCATCTTCCTTCTCTTTTCATGTGGGAACTCTTTCCTCCTCTTTTGCTATTTTTTTTAAAATGTCTTTCTGTTTCACTCTCATCCATAGTTCCTTTTCTTCTTCATCCATCTCTCCTATTTCTTACCTGGCTATATGACACCTTTACTTCCCTCCACATACTGTTCTGTTCATTTCTGAATCTGATCCTTTCTGGCCCCGCACCCCCCTGTACCATTGCTTCTCTCTTTTATTCTTCTCGGTGAGCTGGCGGTCTAGGGCCAAGGTGTCAGACTTCTGTGCTGGGGATCCGGGGTTCAATCCTCGGTCCCGGCACAGATTTATCTGATTACCAAACCCTTCCTTCACCTCTGACAAGACATCTTGTGAATGTGGGGAATGCCAGGCCTCCACCGTGGTTCGGATTCCATGTTAAACTGTAGGTCCTCCATTTCATCTCACAATAACCCTACCATTACACATTAGCGTAAGTGCAAATAACCCGAACGGGTAGTAAGACGCGGTGCTAATAATAATAATAATAATTTTATTCTTCTCCCCATATTCTTATTCAGTGAATTGTGAATACACTCGCTAGAGTTGATTTGGGAGGGTGTTTGATGTTAGAAAATTATAATATATATACACACACACACACACATATTAAAGTTAAATTCCTATGTCTGTGCAGGTGTGGAGAACATCTCGTCCCTAGGAACTGTAATCACGCAACAGAAAGTTTACTATAACTTCAAGTTCTACAAGGTTGAATTTAATTCAGACATTCCAGTACTCATCTTGTCTGAGGGCAAGTCTTTGCTTCCTGTAAGTTGATCTCTTTGTAAGGGATGTACACTTTATTTGGAATGTTCAAAGCCTTTTTTTTTTAAAATTCAAAACGGCAATTTTAGGAGAAAAACATCGCACTATATCCTTGACAATATGGTAGTTTGTATTATAAAATAAGTTGTGACACGCTTGGTTAATTCACACTTAAGTGCACACAAACTGAAACCATTAGAGTTCTTAGTTATTAATTTTAACAAAATGTGTAACAGGGATAGCAATAGCGTGTTGTCATTGGTACTCAATTCAAAGTTTCTCCGCTCCATTAAGAAACATCCACAGTAAAAACCACACTCCAAGATACATGTTCATGTCTAAGTGTACTATCATTCTTTACAAATTTCCTTTTTCCTCGTTTATCAAGTTGCACATCTCACACTCCCTCCTCGTGAGTTCCGATAAAACTAAACCTAGGTAGGGGGGGATTGGGCGGTAACAATCGATTTTCTTCACGAGGTGGCCATTACCTCTTTGTCCAGTGGCAGCAGTGTAAAGTGTGAACTCTGTTCTTCAATATTGTGTTTGTTCCTTTTATTTGTTTTCTATCCACCTTTCCTGAACCTTCTAACAAATATAAAACAAACTCCAAGATACAAAAACACTAAATGAAGGGATATAACTCTATAAGGAAAACCTCTTTTCGCTTAATGAGGTAATTGTATTATATTTGGAAGAAGGTTCAGGAAAGGTGGATAGAAAACAAATAAAAGGAACAAACACAATATTGAAGAACAGAGTTCACACTTTACACTGCTGCCAATGGACAAGGAGGTAATGGCTGCCTCTTAAAGAAAATTGATCGTCACCGCCCAATCCCCCGACCCAGGTTTCATTCTATCGGAACTCATCAGGGAGGAGTGTGAAATGCGCAACGCAACTTCCTAAAGAGAAAACCAAAAAAACAAAAGGGGAGAAAAAGGAAAATGGTAAAGAATGATAGAACACATAGAAGGGATTGAGTCATTTATTTTAAGGAGCACCCATGCCTCTTAGTATAGTCAGAGTAGTGTTAAGTGTAGACTGTTTCTTGTGTGCATCCACCTATACCACCCAAGTTTGTAAGTCACAGTTTTCACACTAAACCTCCGAATTATACGATTGTTTTGGGGTGACTGCGTTCGATGAACAGCTGTTTGTTGCAGAGTGATGCGGTGGTCACCCTGCAGCCGGAAGACGACCACCTAGTGACGGAGACGTTCGAAGCGGCCAGACACTTCCTCCACAGAGCCCTGTTGGACAAAATAAGAGTATACCTGACTGTGATGATGCAAGCAGATTTCCAGGTGCCCCCACACATGCAGAAGGTCCGTCACGTTTCTTTACTCGTGTTTGTTTGTTCATTGGACAGTAGTTCTTTTAGGAATCCTCAGTTTTGTGGTAAGTAGAACTGTACGTAAAGTTAATAGGGATTTTAGTACCAGATTTGAAGGAAACTTAATCTGTATATACCATAAGAGAAACCATTTATAATCTCATAATTAGGAATGGGAACCTTCAAATCTCTCAGTAATCAGGATAGTCTCGGATTCAACAAAATATTGACTTCAAGATTTTAACCAATGTTGTTGCACCTCCACACTTCCAGGTTGATCATCAATTGATCAGAAAAACTATCGCAAACTTAAAACCACGAGAAAGCAGGAGTCAATCTAACTGAAACTATTTTTAAAATTTGGTAAGGCCGGCGATAAAATGAGTTATACCACAACTAACTTTCCCTAATCTTCGTTCAAACTCGCACAGGATGGTTCAAAACGACCGCCCAATTGTAACCGGTGACTACCACTATAATTTCATATTCAATACAATATAGAAATGCAGGTGTGTTTTTGAAAGTCTTGGAGAGTGATGTGGGCAGCGACATCTTGAATATCGGAGCGCTCAGGCCATGAAGCAGCGCAGCATGGCGGCAGAAACAACAGCAATTTTGTTTTTGATCTGGGCCTTCAGTTCCGGTAGTGTGGAGCGGGGTGTTGCGAAGACTTGGGGTCCTGTAACCCCTGATCAGAGCACTGGGAAGGGACGGTGTGTGTTGCGACACCAGTCTGACTTGGGGTCCTGTAACCCCTGATCAGCACTGACAGTAAAAGTCATTAGTATATTTTCCACCTATTATGTTTCTTTTTTTTTCCCCCCCAGATTGTGCAAGAAAACTTTGTGGAAATGCGTAAAGTTGACAACAAAATGTCTGCCGATGATCTTCACATGTTGTTGGTGCTTGCAAGGTAAAGTTCTATATTTAGAGTTGCGTGGAGACTAACAGTTTGGATACAAGGCTGCCGATGTACCAAGAGACAGGGCAATAACACTCTAAACACTACGTTATAGAACATGTTTATCCTTGTAACACGACGGTCAGTCTCCTTATCGGAATGGTTCTAACATGACTGGTTTAACTCTTAGATTATGTTTATTCATCTGACACATCCCCAATTATTTTTTATTAAATGCATGCACCCGCCTCTGCGGCGTAGTTGGCAAATGCGCTTGTCGTGTTGAGCTCGACTGCTGAGGACGGGGAGATCGAGGTTCGAATCTCGGTCGGGTGAACTGGGGGTGGTTTTTCCTAAATGGTTTTCCACTCTCCCTCCACGCAAATGCGGGTTCACTTCCTCTAATTCAACCTCCCCAATTCCTAATCCATTAGAGTAATTAGTACTTAAAGCGTATAACCCGAACGGGTAGTAAGACGCGGTGCTAAATATTATTATTATTATTAATAACACTCTAAACACTATGTTATAGAACATGATTATCCTTGTAACACGACGGTCAGTTTCCTTATCGGAATGGTTCTAGCATAACTGGTTTAACTCTTAGATTATGTTTATTCATGTGACACATCCTTAAATATTTTTTATTAAATGCAGGCTTGTATATAAAAAAGATATTACTAGGACTAGGCGAGTAGAATTTTTTCATGTTAGGTCGGATTGGGTTGAGTCTGGTAGTTTTCAAATTGTATCCATTTTTGGGTCAAGTCGAATATCTTGTCAATTTTTATTTTACAATAATTATATACATAGATATCTTAGAAAGTTGTGTTGCGCGTTTCACACTCCTCCCTGATGAGTTCCGATAGAATGAAACCTAGGTCGGGGGATTGGGCGGTGACGATCAATTTTCTTTAAGAGGCAACATTACCTATTTGTCCAGTGGCAGCAGTGTAAAGTGTGGACTGTGTTCTTCAATATTGTAACAGCTATCTTGTGTTTGTACCTTTCCTGTACTTTCTTCCAAATATAATTCACTGTAGACTTGGACATTTGTGTATTTCTATTAATCAGCCAACACTTCACTGTCTTGAGATACCATTTTAGCCCTGCCACATTATGTTCTGCTTGTTTCAGGTTGGTATCACTGAGTAAAGGTGAACGGGAGCTATGTGAAGACTCTTGGCGACAAGCAACACAGATGGAACAGAAGCGCAAACAGAGACTAACCTCCGCACATCCTAACTCTCTCTCGTAAGGTGGAGTGCCCCACTGAGACAGGGGACACCAAGCTTTGTTTCTTTCAACTCTTTCTCGTGCAGTGAACATATAATTACCTCGAGATATTAATGAATTATAAGTGATACACTTAAGGTGCGGCAGAAGGGAGCGCAAGTGTTTTTATAGAATTGAAATATTTTGGCCAAAATAAATTGAAATATTTTGGCCAAAATAAATCAAATATTTCTCCAGTAGCAACATAGTTTAGTTTTCTGCACATGTTAATATCAACAGATCTTGAATATCTGTCAAGGGTGTCCTGGAATTTTGTCAGAACTTTTTCTCTTTATTTAAAAAAGTGTTGACAACATTCCAGGACACCCTTGACAGATATTCAAGATCTGTTGATATTAGCAGATGCAGAGAACTAAACTCTTTATGTTACTACAGGAGAAATATTTGATTTATTTTGGCCAAAAAAATGTAAATTCTATAAAAACTGTAAAATTACTCTCGCTCCCTTCAGCCGCACCTTAATTCTAACATGAGAAGGAATATATTGGTTCATAAGTGCAACCCTTAGCCATTCAGGTGTAAAAAAACTCTGTAATTTGTGTAATAAACTGCCAGAACAGCACCCTTATGATGTGTCAACTAAAAAGTACACTTGGTTTGTTCTGAAAGATATCAGTCTCACATTTTAGAGTCATAGTGTAATCCGTCACAGTTCGGGGTGATTGAACCAGCTATTTAATTTCAAGTGACTCGCTGCAGACTATACTGCCAACGACAGGGAGACTGAGAATCGAATCTCAATTGTTGGTTTTTACAAATTGGGTTTCCAATCTCCATCCACACAAATGTGGGTAACCTTACTCATCCCTAAAACCATAAGCGTATAACCCGAACAAATATTAGGACGTGGTATTTAAAAAAATCCAATTGCAAGATTTTCATTAGTAATTTAACTCTATAAGGAAAACCTCTTTTCGCTTTATGAGGTAATTGTATTATATTTGGAAGAAGGTACAGGAAAGGTGGATAGAAACATACAAAAGGGGGACGAACACAATATGGCCTTTACAATGAAAAGAAGAACACAGTTCACACTTTACACTGCTGCCAATAGACAAAGAGGTAATGGATGTCTCTTAAAGAAAATTCCTCCCTGATGAGTTCCGATAGAATGAAACCTACATTAGTAATTTAGCATCTTCATGTTTTTTTACTTGTCATAATGTGGTCAAAAACAACTAAATTAATTAATAAGTACAAAATTTGTAATTTATTTTACTAGACATATTAAACATGGTTTTATTACATATTTGTTAATTTTCTGTTTTCTCGCTGTACCCTAGTGTGAGTTTAAGAAGTCCTGGCCATTGGTCCGTTCATCCTGTTTGAGATCGTGGAGTTGCGTTCCTGGGTCTCTTAGAAGGCTGTGGGCCATCTGTTATGTTTGAAGTTGCGAATGTAAGCTGCAAAATAAGTTTATACTCCAAAAGTTTGCAATTTAGGTTTACACTCAACATACTTGCAATGTTTACATAACGCCGCATTACAAGATTTACGCAGTTTTGTATTTGAAGGAACAAGTGTACCAACTGTATTTCTCATAATGGTCCTAATAATAGTACAAATTGTAATGAAACGTTAAAGGAAATAAGTAGAGTATCGAATATGTCTGAATAATTTATGCCTTTTAAAAAAAATAAAATTGTTTTTAGTTTTCTTTTATGACAGCATCAGTGGCAAGGAGCCCTTTCAAGCCTGGTGACTTGGGTGGTTGCCCAATTTGCCCACCCCCTTGTGTTTTAAAACTGTACTCAAGGAATGTTGAAATATATCACTATTCTATTGTAATTTCAAAGTAAATTTTTAAATGTCCAAATCTTATAGGATAGTTTAAATGTTTATCGAGCTCAAGCTAGGCTCAACTTGAGTGAAAAAAAACTTTTGCGCTAACAGACAATATAATTTCTCTATTTCCGTTTGCATTTTGTATACACACATGCCCCATACTAGCTAGATACGTTGTACTCTCACACCTTCTCATACAGTTTGTATACACACATGCCCCATACTAGCTAGATACGTTGTCCTCCCTCACCTTCTCGTACAATTTGTATACACACATGCCCCATACTAGCTAGATACGTTGTACTCTCACACCTTCTCGTACAATTTGTCTGGATTCAACAAGAGGAAGTTCATGACATCGTCCTGGTGTCGGTGGCCTGGATACTCCTTCTGGTACCTTTCTAGCTGCTCTGCCATCGGCTTGAAAAAACAACGCCAAGGATACAATCAACATCATCATCATCAACTGTTTCCAGCATGTGGCCGGGTCCGTTTAGTAAAATGCCTCAATCTTCCTCCATCTCTTTCATATCTTTCAGTGACTTACAATATTTTTTATATTATATAATTACAAATTCAAACTGTTTCATTGGCCTCATCGCTCTATTCTCGCAGTAGACTAGACTGCCGATGACAGGGAGATTGAGGTTCGAATCTCTGTTGAGTGATGAGGGTGGTTTTTCCCCTAAATGATTTTTCATTCTCCCTCCGCACAAATGTGGGTACCCTTCCTGATCCCTAAAAAAACCCCATGTAACCTGAACCGCGCTAAAAAATTTGGGTCGAAATAAATATCGCCGCTGTTGGGGTCAGCCCTTTGCCTCGGTAGTACGCTGTACTATTGTGCTAGACATAATAAGATCACGCTCAATCACTTCTTCAAACAATTAACTTTTTTACCTTATTACTTACTAAAGATTCAGAATTTGCCCTTTTCCTCGCTAAAAAACTTGTTGGACTTCTACTTATCAAAAGTAGAATAAAGTACATCTTAGCTCAGCTGGTAGCGTGTCTGTCTACTGAACTAAGGGTACCTGGTTTGATTCCCGGCATGGCCGAAGAATGCATCATCGGTGAAATATGGGTTTCCCCTTTCATTGTGATGAACTAACAGTCAGGTGGCTGAGTGTTGGTACCTTGACGATGTGTAAGTGACGGAGCAAGCGGAAGAGTCTAAAGGTGGCGGCCTGGTTGAACGTCTCTAGTATGAAGAACTGTCTGAGCTGCTCCGTACTGAGACTCACGGTAACGAGAGGCATGTGGGTTGTGTGGAGTACCTGCCGAGAAACACTAGCTATATATATATATGTATATATATATAATTGTGCCTGAACAAGGAATCAAACCCCACACAGACTGCCTCTGTAGTCAAGTGGTCCACAGGTACTGGGTTCGATCACAGGTACTTCCAAAATTTATCTGTGAGGCAGTTGATTTTGAAGGTCAAACTCTCAGCCCCGCGAGGACAAATGAGGAGATAGATACTTGAATAAAGATGTAGCAGCTCTAGAAAACTGATATTAACAACTGGAAGACTCATTCTGCTGACCACATGATACCCTCTATCCCCAAATGTCGGTACCGCTCGGTGGATATTGCTCACTTTCGGACTCACACCGTGGAGTTTGCGTTATATACCAGGAACAAACAGTTGTATTTAATACTAGATCATGCTTTAGATCAATTTTAAAAAGAACAAAGTCCATGTTTAAGTTTGGATGATGATCCGAGTACCCTGAAAGAACAAAGGTAAGTATAATTGTGTTTCCTCACCTGAGCCAGTCTGAGTAGTAGATTTAAGTCTGTGTCAGTTAGTGTTTCCAGATAACAGCGCAACTGTCGTCTGGCCTCCTCTATATTACCACTCTGTCAGCACACAAAGGATAATATAAAGATAACAGGTGTTGAGTTCATCTGATCACCATGGACTTACTTATTAGCTTACAAGTGTCGCTGAATTAATATATACAACACGCTCTGCTGCTGGAGGTTCACGCAACACACAAGTGGTTCAGGGTCTACTATAATCCGGATAATTGTTAACCAAGCAATCGTGTGTTGGGTAAAGATTTTAAAATTACATTCAAGTTTAGTGAAAGAGGAGGGTGAATTTCAAGGAAGCTATATTAACAAAAAATATATTGTTTATCCAATCAGAATTAAATTTCAGCCTCTTTCCACAGATGGCCATGTCATTTATTCAATTAATCGTGATAATTCTCTTCTATCCATATAAAATGTATAAGTTACATCAATTTATTAATCTGTATATACCTACTTTGTAAAAGAATGTGGGAAAACGAGAAACATAATAACAAAAGAACATGTATAACTCGGTGTATGGATGTTGAAGGGAGCATACAAGGACAGGGAAGTGGGAGATAGTCAGTGAAGATGGATCAAGTACGGAGTTGTTGTTTATTTAGCTATGTAAACAGTTTCTTGACTACCCCGAAAGGGAAAGGCGTGATTAGGTTTGCATGTATGGTTATACGCACTTACGCTAATGTGTAATGGTAGGGTGATTGATTGTGAGATGAAATGGAGGACCTACAGTTTAACGTGGGATCCGAACCACGGTGGAGGCCTGGCATTCCTCACATTCACAAGATGTCTTGTCAGAGGTGAAGGAAGGGTTTGGTAATCAGATAAATCTGTGCCGGGACCGAGGATTGAACCCCGGACCCCCAGCACAGAAGTCCAACACCTTACCCCTAGACCGCCAGATCACCTCTCATTGAATTAATAGTTAATAGTTGTAACCCAAACATTATTAGTTAACCTAATATAATTGTTATATTATAAACAATTATTGTAGTTTTCAGGCATTCGTAGCAAAAGATCAGTAAAAACTTTAAAAAGGTATGTTTATATAACAATCAAAAAATAGTGGAATAATTTGAAGAATATTGAATTTATTGTAAAAAAGGCTGTTAATTTAGAAAGCGGAATATATTTCCGAGAAACAAACATGTTTGAAATCATTTAAAAGTGGCGTTTGCTCTTGAAAGTTTATGAACAGATGTGACATTTTCAAATGGAAATGTGTTGGTTACCCCTGCCCCCTCAAAAAATGTGATAATTCACCTTGATACAATCTTGTGTGTTGGTCCAGTCCCAAACCGTGCTATTCTCATGTAGTCTATAAACACGAGGGTTGACTGGTGACGTCAATCTCCCGGCGCCGGAATAATCCTCACCTGCCCACTTCCTTTTACCTGCTCATTGACATATTTTGTTAGTTCACCAAAAAAAGTTGGAAATAAACGCACCATTTCCTTCCCCGCCAGATCAAGTTGTAAACTTTTACGAGAGAAGAGGTTAGACGATATCGCAAGCGACCAATCTGCTCATGGGATATTTTTTTTTTAAAACTTCTACATGGTGAAAATTCGTCTATAAGAACTACTCATATATTACTTCAACCAAACTGTTTTTGTATCTTCCATCTTTCCTCCATTGTGGTAGATATTTTTTATTCATAACCAGTTTGAATTATAGTTAGGTGAGCTGGGAATGATTGTACACAACGTAATTTTCAACATGGTTTTCTCATTCTCTTTTTAGATGATGTGTTATTTTGTTGACATTTACCTTACTCATCTTGTGTCCTTAAATTAGTATAAGTTATGAACAGAGAAAATTAAGCTTATATATATTATTATTATTAGCACCGCGTCTTACTACCCGTTCGGGTTGTACGCACTAATGCTAACGTGTGATGGTAGGTGTGATTGTGAGATGAAATGGAGGACCTACAGTTTAACGTGGAATCCGAACCACGGTGGAGGCCTGGCATTCCTCACATTAAGCTTATATAAAATGTTAATATTTACTCTCTATTTTCCCCCTGAAATATGAAATCTTCTCCTGAATTTTCAGTCAACTTCAGCCAATGTACTGCAAGGTGTATTTAAAAATTCAATAATTATGTGTTTATAACATTTAAATCTATTTAACTTTGTAAGAACATTTATTTTATAATCTTAGCCCAAGTGGGCCTTTACACAATATACCTGTTTTCAAGAGTCCGGAAGGATGGTCCACGGTCGCACCGTCACCTAAAAAGTAGTTCCGGGTTGAGTTTCTCAGAGAAACACATTGAGAAGAGAACATCTCCAGCAAAATGGAAAACATTGACGGTGCTTTGTGAAGAGTGATGACACCTCCGGTCAGCTTGGCAGGCGTCACATCGGCGCAATCAACTGCTCTGTCTGTTTCTTTGTTTGTTAATAGAGTGCTCTGGATTTTGTTCGACATGACTACAGTTGCATAATTTATAGTTAAGATAATTTTAAAAAGGTGTCCAGTCCATTTATAATTGAAAAGTAGAAGACGTTTATTCTGTTGCCAAGAAACTTGCTAACAGAAACCAAGGTAACTCAATNCTTGCTAACAGAAACAAAGGTAACTCAATTAAAAAAAAAAAAAAAGTGGATATAATAATGCTTGTTCAAATGAAATAATTTTTGAAGGCAGTGAAAATATAGTCAATCTAAAATAATTCATGAAAATTACGTCCTAATTCTACATTTTAAGTTGTATTGATAATGTTTTTTTTACTGTTGTCTTGAATGGTTCCTTCTTACATCGATCACGAGAGGCAACCTTTAAATAATAATTATGTTCATTTTGTCGACTTCTGTGTGCAGGTGCCTTGTTTGACGACGCGAGGCTCATTTGCGCTATGTTTTACCATCAGTATTGAAATAACTTTGCCGCAAGAGGTTGTGTGGCGTGTGGGGCCCTTGACTCCAGTTGTTGTGTTATGTTTTTGAATGTTTAACTGGAGCTGCTGAACCGTGTTCACTAGTATTACGCACTGCTTAGATTCACCCTTCGTTTTCTCATTAGCTATTCTGACATCAATATTAATTAATTACGAGCTATTGAAACAGGCAAAGATGGCGGTATATAAAAGTGTGTTAACGCCAACATTGTTTATATATGTGAAGCTTGATTTGTCAGGAGAAACAGAAGAGCCAGAGGAATGTTGTTGGAATGAGATATCTAAGGAATGTGTGTGGAGAAACTCGTATGGACAGAGTCAGTGATGAATGAGTGATGAAGGAGGGAGGTTTGAAAGGGAATACTACAGGTCAATGTGAAAGAAGTGTCTTACGTTGGTTTGGGGATGTTGAGAGGATGAGTGTGGACCGAGTGACGAAGCAAATATATGAAGGTAGAGTGTGTGGATCAAAAGGAAGGAGTAGGCTTAGTCCAGGGTGTTTTTCCACACAGAAGGTAAAGGATTTAGCTGTTAGAAAATACTTTCCTTCTTAAAGTTTGTTTGGTTCTAAATGGGAATGTTTGGTTACAAGTTTACTACTCAGTCTGCCACCTCTTGTTAAACAAAATTAACATCTAGTCGACCTCGGTGGTCTTCTCGGGGCAAAGTGCTTGTTTCAGCACCCAAAGTCCCGTAGCACAACTTCCTTCGGAGGGAAAGTAAAGCTGTCGGTCTCGTGTTGATTGTCGCTGGAGGATGACTTCACCTTGTTATCGATTTAAATTGTATGCCTTTCTTTAAAGAATGGAGGTTTCCGGTTATGTCAACCATATTCTGGGTAAGACTAACCCTCCTTAGATGTCACTGAGCTGGCTAGAACTGTCTTGTGTGCGCGTCTAAGCTCAAAGGCAAGATGTTATTTTCGTGTTTATAATCATGGCAAGTTGTAGTACAAAAAGAAAAGATCTGTATATTCAAAAGGAAATTACAGATTATTCAGGAAACAAGCCTAAATGTAAGTTATGTAAATAAAATACAGAATGTGTTTTTTAAAAATACTTTTCATTTATAAATTTAATGCAATTTGAAGTTAGTGAGTTGTCCTTCCTTACATGCTATTAATAGTGTTCTGTTGGTACCTTCTTTATGTCACTCTGACTTGGCGTCAAGTTTTGCGATGACATATATTGGTCACAAATTTTTAATTTAAGTGTTAGAAGAAAGTTTGGAAAATTCAAAATGGCCGATCAAGATTAAGATGTAGGGAGGACATAAATTTAAGTAAAAATAAATGTATGCCAAAACTATAAATGTTTACAAGTTTTTTTTATCACGTCAATTCTGAATTCTGGTGTGGCCGCATGGTCTAAGGTGCTGGTCTTGCAATAGACTAGACTGCTGATGACAGGGAGCTCAAGGTTCGATACTGGTTGGGTGTATTAAGCGTAGTTTTTACTCTCTCCACACAAATGTGGGTACACTTCCTCCAAATACAACCTTTCTCATCTCCGTAATAAGTACATAAAGGTTTGTCAAAATTGAAATATATTATTATTATTAGCACCGCGTCTTACTACCCGTTCGGGTTATACGCACTCACGCTAATGGTAGGATGATTGTGAGATGAAATGGAGGACCTACAGTTTAACGTGGAATCCGAACCACGGTGGAGGCCTGGCATTCCCCACATTCACAAGATGTCTTGTCAGAGGTGAAGGAAGGGTTTGGTGATCAGATAAATCTGTGCCGGGACCGAGGATTGAACCCCGGCCGCCAGCACAGAGGTCTGACACCTTACCCCTAGACCACCAAGTCACCTTAAGGACAAATAAAAATGGGTCTAGAGTGAAGATTAACCTTTCCATAAAACATTTAAACAGACAAATCAGCTTGTTTCAATTACAACACGCATTAGATCTTTTATTGGTATAAAAGTAGGTATTTTTTAAGTATTACAAGTCTCACTCGTCAATTAAGCTATCAGCAACTTAAAATTAATATAAGGAGTCGGAAAGTAAATGAACCGACATTTGGTATGGAGGGTGTGTGGCAAAAACCCACCCACAATGCACCTGGAAAGGTCTTAAATCAACTCCAATAGATCAGGTCAGAGCTCAATATTATTTTGGTTTGTCTTCTGTTAGTGAGCCAAGTTCCTATGCTCCTGCACTTTTAAAATGTTTTTTAAAGGTAAATACCAACATTGGAAAATTTAATAAAAAAAACTGACGCATTGAACATGCAAACTAAATAATTATTAATTTGGTGTTAAAACTTTGGTTTGTCTTTACCAACAAGGCGAAAGTGGTAGAAACCATTTCAGCATTGATCGACACAAGTTTAAACCTTGACTTGAACAGAGAGTAAAACTTCCCCTCTTGAGCGTTGGTTCAGCACGTGTTAGTTCAGAAACGCTCGAGAAACCACAGGGAAGAGACAATCTAAAGTTCAATAACAGAAATTTACCATATTGTCGTTAATAAAGTACGGCCCTGATATTTTAAAGGAGTTCTGCATGAATAAGAATTTGACGGTTGTATTAGTCTCTGTGAATGCCGATCTTGATGTACAGGCACTCATAACTCCAGAACACAGCACAGATTCTTCCACCAACTAACTGACCGACTGAATTACTAGTACAGCGGCACTGAAGGGTGGAAATACTCCCGCCCTCCCTCTCTTTTTACCACAAACACATGCTCACCGATTCCTGCCGCCCGGTACAGTTACAGTGTGCTAAAGAAATACTCCTCTGTAGGAAACCGATTCTTGTATCAGTGAAAAATGTTAGGCTGCACATATAATACGAGTACAGTTTTTTGGAGGGACATTTTTAAAAGATAAACCTCACACCATATTTAACTCTATAAGGAAAACCTCTTTTCGCTTTATGAGGTAATTGTATTATATTTGGAAGAAGGTTCAGGAAAGGTGGATAGAAACATATAAAATCCACCCTTCCAATACCTTCTTTCAAATATAATCGCACCATATTTAGGTAATAGGTATAAATGTAATATAAAGGTAGAGGAAAGGTGAATAGAAGAACAGTTGACACTTTACGTTGCCGCCCTGTGTTCTTTTCACTGTAGACAACCAGATTGTGTTCGTTCCTATCCACCTTCCAACAAATATATTAAACTTGCCTCAGAAAGCAACAAGGTTTTCCTTATAAAATAGTTATACCCCTAATAACTTGTGAAATGTGGTGATTTCAAATAGACCAATAAATATTCTTAATGACTTATGGTATTAATAAAGTTTGGGTTTTAAATAAAAATAACACACACATTAATATAAACACAACAAATGTTGGTACTATATTAGTAAAACAAAGAAAAACAAAATATTTATACTTCATACTTTAATAAATTCACATTATATTCACAATATAAAACAATTTTAATGATTTTTCAAACCAAAGTTTTTCTTTCTATTCACAAAACAAAGTAACACAGTATTGACATTTTTTTAATCATTTTTATGAGCTAAATAATCAATTTAGATTAAGTTTTTTTTATATAAAATTGTTGTTTTTTTTCCCCCCAACACAAACAAATAAACAAAAAAGATGAAAACCAAGAAATGAGTGGATCCAATAGGTTCGACGGCAGGCAGGATGTAGGAAAGTGCGTAAGGACAGAAGGAAGGATCCTCATTCTCTCTTATCCCCTCTTTCCTTGTCCTTGTAAAGTGACGGAGAGTTGGCGTACTTTCCCGTGTTAAGGCTCTCTTTGGCTGAAAAAGATAATCCCAGCTCAACACAACACTTCTCGTCATTACAATCAAACGCTAGAGAAAGGGGTGTCGCCAATTACCACTTATGATATGTCTATAGGTCTTCCAGTAGCAACATTTACTTAGCATAGTTTAATGGAATTTTGGAAACGGTTGTTTAATTAAAATAACCGTACATTTCATAAACTAACGTCACTGTAACTAATTCTTATAGATGTTAGCACAAGTGCTGGCGGAATGAGGAGAATTTTAAGAAAAATCTACATGTAATAAACATGAACTTATGTTGTTAAAAATTATAATAATGATCCCAGAACACCTAGCCAACCCAAACCTGGCCTCATGGGTACACCACAAATATGCACATCTGGGACATTTATTTAAAGTGGGGTTATCCTGTACAAAGAAGCTCTTTAAAAATAAAAACCACAACATTTCTAGAATATTTACAACAAAGTCAGCCTGTTTTGTTTTTTTTCAAACTTGTATCTAAGTTTTGAGAAATATTTCTCTAATTCATTTCACGGTGAAAGTTTTTGCCCTATGCTTTAAACAACTACCTGAAGATTTTGCAATATTTTGGGAAAAACCCAATTATCCTAATTAAAAGTCAAAAACTTTTCAAAATTAGGAAAAAAAAAAAAGTTTAAAGAGGTTGTAATAATACCTTAATGCAACCTTTCACAACTGAGATGTCTTATTAAGCTACAATTTAAAAACAAAACAAAAACATTCAGTTCTTAAATCCTAACTGCACAAATCCTTAGTCCTTGATGGAAGCATAAGGACCATCAAAAGCAATCCCATTTGACTTTTAACTAGCCGAATGATACATGGTGGGGCGTATGTGCAAACCATACCATTTTATAATTAATTGTATTGAAGAGAACATTTCTACTAATCCTATAAAATCTAAATTATCGACACATCTACAATAAGGTTTTACATTTTGATAGGCAACTAAATTTTAAGTTAAGCCCTGTATGTATGTAACCCGAAAGAAATTTTTTAATTCTAATTCAATTCCAGACAAGTGTTTTTGGGCCAATTCATGTTAATTTTTATTTTACTCACTAAATGTTTTAAATAAAGCCATATTCCGGACACATTTTCTCAAAAACCAGAGTCGACCCATATTTACTCTATAATTTTTAAAAGACATCAAACACTACAAAAGCACAGCACGAGTGGATGATGTCAACTGAGCGCATTCAGGCCAAACATAAAAATGAGAACGCGAGTGAGGAGAAGGTAGGTATAAGTCCCGACACTGAACCGGACTTGAATCACTTTATACCCGGAGGGGGAATGCCCGCAGCTGCGCCTGTTGTCCCGACGGCACCGGTCCCGGATGTTGCCGCCTTCTGTTTCAGCATGGTCCAATCAAAGGTGTAGTCGTACTGGTGGTTGAGAGTTCGGAACAAGATACGGAACAATTGTCGCAGATACATGTAGTCGGGGCCCTCCTCAAACCGCAGACCTCGACAATAGTTCAGATACATCGCAAACTCTGCTGGGAAGCCCTGGAAACAAATGATTTCGTTTAAATTATTATTATTATTATTATTATTACTATTAGCACCGCGTCTTACTACCCGTTCAGGTTACACGCACTTACGCTAATGTGTAATGGTAGGGTGATTGTGAGATGAAAT
>CABFOV010004891.1:6732-47948 GCA_902141375.1 Timema poppense | reverse complement strand
CAAAATAAAATACAGCTATGTATGTTTACAAACAATTGGCTTACTGCAGCTCTCCACTTTTGCATATCTTTGGCCAGTTTTTGTGTACCTTCTTCTGCCAACATCGTTCGCCATATGATGCATGTACTTCACTTTTGTCTCCCTCTTGAATTTCTCCCTTCCACATCTATTATAATAATTAACTTTGTCATATTATCATGTCTCGTTATAGGGCCCACCTTGTTAACTCTTCTTTGCTGTATACCTCTGTCAAGTTTCCTTTCTTAGTACTTCTGTATTTGATACAATCTCCATCCATGATATTTTTAACATTCTTCCAGGGCACCACATATCAAATGCCTCTAATATTCTCCTTTCAGTTGCACCAATGGTCCAATTCGCATATCCATAAAGTGCAATATTCCAAACTTATAGATTTAGAAACCTTTTCCGGATTTCTAAATTTATGCTAGTGGAGATAAGTAATGTCTTCTTGTTATGAAATCTTTCTTCGCCTGTGCTATTCTACTTATAAAATCTTTCTTGCATTTGTTATCTTCGGTTATTTTACTCCCTAGGTAGCAAAAATTTATTATCTGCTTAGCTTTACTTCTTCTAGTTCTACATTTATATTATTATTATTCTTGTCGTCGTCAGATTTTAGAAGCGGCAAATTTTGGTTGAAAATTGAAAACACACATTTTTTTCTAACAGTTAAAATAATTTTATGGCTTCATCAAGTGTGTTATTGTCAGTGGCGTATTCTCTGGGTATGCTAGTCCTGCACCGCAAACCAATAATTATTTGCAAAAGATGTATACTTAGAAAATCAATACATGTTAATTTTCCGATATATTGTGTTTTGAATCATTCTTCCAAGTTTCCTAACCTACCAACAAACTCAAAAGGCCTGCTGTTTTAAAAACGCAAGCTTGCTTTCACTTCAAGACAGCGAGGTCTTAATGACCTTGTCCAATGTCTATGTGACAACCATCCCTCCTCTCCCCAAACCCCAAACATAGGCCAATGAACCAAGGGTTTTACCACCAAAGGCCTGCTATTCTCAAACAGAATGCAAAGCAGCACTTGCGCCAAATATTGAAAAATAAATCTAGTTCTCAATTATTATTATTATTATTATTATTATTATTAATTAATATAGCTTAACATAATTAAAGTAAAATTATATTAAATTAACACATGTATTTATAAAAAATAAACGCTAGTACTTGTAACAAGCATTAAAATACAGCTTTCTTAAATAATTGTGGTGCAATACCTTTGCATTCTAGAATAATTCATCTACATGTATTTGGCAACATGATTTCCACCCCCCAGCAGTTGAGAGTAGTAGAAGGATTCTTTTATTTTGACCTGAATTAATTAGTGCTCGTGGTTCTCTGGTCTATAGTAGGTCTTTTTTGGAATTTTGTTCACGCTTTTTAGTTTTATAATTATTTATTTTATCCAAGATTGTTGTCTAAGCTTTTGTGATTTAATATTGTTGTACTGTACATAAACAATTATTAATATTTTAAGGAAACTTGTATATTGCTATTATTGCAATATGAATGAAGAAGTGCTAAACTGTCCAGTGGAGGATTTATTAAATCACTCATTTAGTAGTTGATCTTATAGTGAAAAACTTTTTATTTTCAATAAAGGTAGGCCATTTCCATCTCTGCCACTACTCGTAACAGAACATAAAGACAAAAGTGTGAATATGTTAGACATTTTAACATTTCAAACTGTGATAAAACAAAGTGGTTGGCGGGCAGTTCTAAATTTAATAAGTAATTTTGTTGGTCCTGTTTGCTTTTTTTTAATAAGTGTACTGTGTGTACAAAGAAGGGTTTTGGGAACTTAAATGTTTTAAAAAAATATGTCATAAAACATAAATAGTCAAAGAACCATATTAGTGTTCATCTTTGGCAAAAAGCTTTTGGTAGAACACGTACTGATTTTCAGTTAAAGAACAGTTAAAGATTAACATGTCTCAACATAGTGAAAAAGTTCAGGAAACAGACAGATACTCGAGCAACTCATTGATGCTATTTGCTTTTTAGTTAAACAAGAGCTACCATTTCGTGGTCACGATGAATCAAAAGATTCTTTAAACAAAGGGAATTTTATAGGGAACTCTTAGATTATGTTAGTGAATATGACACTTTACTGGCAGACCAAATAAATAGTTCAACTGTATTTAGAGGAATGTACCCTCAAATTCAAAATGATTTGATTCAATCTATTAATAATGTATTGAGGGACGCAATCCTTGAAGAACTGTCTAAAACACAGCTTGTGGTGATATTGTTGGATGAAACAGCGGATGTCAGCAACAAATCACAACTATCATTAGTTGTTCGCTATGTAGATGAAAGTTGTAATGTGCAGAACACTTTCTGCACTTTGCTGACGTGAATAAAGACAGATCAGCTGTAGCTTTGTGTGAACATGTCCTTCAAGTAGCTAAATCTTTTAATTTTGGAGAAAAGCTAGTGGCTCAAACTTGCGATGGTGCAGCTGTGATGTCAGGAAATATTGGTGGTTTGCAAATGAAAGTATGCGAACATTATCCACGAGCGTTATTTGTTCATTGTTACAGTCATGTTTTTAAATTAGTAGCCTACTTCAGCAGTCTGTGTCATGTATTGCTCTGTCGCCGCAGCTTTTTCCAATCTCTCTCTGGTCTAGCAGCTTTTTTTTTTTCAAAGTCAACAAAACAAAATGAAGCCTTAACAAAGTTTGTTGATAAAAAATTGCCAGAAGTAGCACCTACTCTTTGGAATTTTTCATTGCGACTTGTAAACACTGTGCATGAATTCAAAATGTATTTTTTAAGTTTTTTTGAAAACATTTTAGAAAATCCAGGAGACTGGGACAATGACACATTTGTTCAATCACAAGNAAATGAAGCCCTAACAAAGTTTGTTGATAAAAAAATTGCCAGAAGTAGTACCTACTATTTGGAATTTTTCATTGCGACTTGCAAACACTGTGCATGAGTTCAAAATGTGTTTAAGGTTTTTTGAAAACATTTTAGAAAATCCAGGAGACTTGGACAATGACACATTTGTTCAATCACAAGGATTTTTGTCATTTTTAAATAGTTTTGAAACAGGTTTCTTACTTGAAATCTTCTCTAGTATACTTTGTCATACTGATATATTATATAATATTTTGCAATCCAAATGTATGGATATTTCATGATTTGAAAAGTTGTGGGAGAAATCATCCCCCGAATTTCAACCAGATCAGCAAAAAAGAGACAACATTTAAATGAAGAGCCTAACCAAAGCTTCAAGCGGTTAGTTAATGAAATTTGTGTTCATCTTTTGGTACAAATTACTGATAAGTTTTCATCATTTCATGATCTGTATTTCATTTCTCTTTTGGATCATACTAAATATAATACTTTTACTCATAAAAATACATTTCCTGAGAAGCATGTTAACAAATTGAAAGATATATATGGTCCTATCTTCGACTACATGCGACTTAAAAATGAGCTTACTGTCTTGTATAGTTCGAAAGAATTTCAAGATATGTCTGCAATGAAAATTGTTCCATACATGAGATAAAATGATTTAGACTTGGTAATGCCAGAAGTTTATAAATTGGCTACCTTATATGGACTGTAGAGTGAACCTTTTCTGCTTTGAAAGAATAAAAAATTTCTGTAGGTCAAAACAAGGCGAGGAAAGATTAACTGGACTATCGATGATTTCAATTAAAAAAAGCTTCTTAAACATTTAAGTAAGAATACTCCTTTTAAAAACCAAGTAATTTACCACTTTATAATGAAATCCTGTAGAGTGAACTTCACTTTCAAATAAAATTGGACAAAAAAACTATAATTTGTGTGAATACAAGTGATTTTCTTTGACAGTGACAGTTTTATTATGTTGATCTTTGTAGCCTATATTCTAGTGTAGTGATGTTAACAGACACTCTTCTAAGAGTTTCATTGTGTTGATCTCGTATCATATATATATATATATATATATGATCATTAGTTCAATCAATGAAATCTTTTGGTATGTCCATCTGGTGAGGAACGACAGAATGTTACACGGTCAAAATTTCACATTTATAAGAAAAGATCCTGAAAATCATATTTGGTACCAATAATGCTAACACACACATACATACGTTCAACCTAGAATTCTACTTCTTAACCGATTATATGAAAACAGCCTCTTTATAGGATATTACCATTACGATAAATACAAGCAAATAAAAACCCATTCCCATAAGACCTGCTCAATTTCTAACAAAGAAGTGTATACAATTGGGAAATACTCTAATTATTATTGTAAACAGGAACTGAGATGTACTATACCCAAATTGTTTAATTTGATACTATCAACACTCTGAAAAATCCCTCAAGTAAATATAGCAAACAGTGTTTCTAACATTACGTTTAAAAAAAAATATTCAAAATGGAATAATCCAGTGTTTGTGTTATCTATACTTTCTTCTCTGTGTTTGATAAAGGCAACAATGCCGAAATATTATTCTATTTGTGTTCAAATGTGGGTGTGACTAGTTTTTTCTATAGAAGACAGAATAAAGTAAGATGTCACATTAGTGCATTGGATTATTCCCACATTTTTCCTCTTTCCCTAGGTGGGCTTTCTTCATTAATTTACTCTTACTAGTTTTTTTTTATAATATATGTCCATCTGGGGAGGAACGACAGAATGTTACACAATAAAAATCTCACATTTATAAGAAAAGATCCTGAAAATCATATTTGGTACCAAAAATGCTAACACACACCTACATACGTTCAACCTAAAATTCTACTTCTTAACCGATTATATGAAAACACCCTCTTTATAGGATATTACCATTCCGATAAATACAAGCAAATAAAAACCCATTCCCATAACACCCGCTCAATTTCTAACAAAGAAGTGTATACAATTGGCAAATATTCTATTATTGTAAACAGGAACTGAGATGTACTATACCCAAATTGTTTAATTTGATACCATCAACACTCCGAAAAATCCCTCAAAATAATCCAGTGTTTGTGTTATCTGTGCTTTCTTCTCTGTGTTTGATAAAGGCAACAATGCCGAAATATTATTCTATTTGTGTTCAAATGTGGGTGTGACTAGTTTTTCTTTAGAAGACAGAATAAAGAAAGATGTCACATTCGTGCATTGGATTATTCCCACATTTTTCCTCTTTCCCTAGGTGGGCTTTCTTCATCAAATTTACTCTTACTAGTTGTTGTTTTTTCTTAGTTTTATCAATTTCTTTTATTATAAAATTATTTAGCCAATGTGCCACCTCATTTTTAAACAAATATAATTAAAAAATTAATATAATTGTATTTTATACGTTGTTGATTTATTCAAAATTTGTATAGGTATTTAACATTAAATATCATTGTGACTTGCTCACCATTTTATATTCGAGCTTTATGACAATGGACAATCATTTTACTCTGCCTGACACATGAGAACGTCTCTTCTTGTTCCTGGTTTCCTGCAAAGTGAAAGAGTAACTGTCCAAAAGAGGTGCTCCACTGTGTGTCTTATTTCCCCCTCCATTCTTGCTTTTTGCATATTTCCATATCCAACCAACCAAACAAAGATTAGCCCCCCTCCCCCACCACTCTGAGATAAACTTTACTAAAAATTAAACATGGTCAGAAACTCCTCTCGCACTTACCCACAAAGAGAGAGATAGAAGGAGTAATGCTTCCAACAGCCAATTATTGCAATTAAACCCCCCACTCCCCCATACCATTAAAACACACGTCAATGCTTTTTCCTGCAATATCAACCCAGTAATTGGCGAGCCTTTTCCTCTTAAGTGTTCATGCCACAAAAATAAAGCTTCCTCAACTTCTTTAGTCTTACCTTTCAGCATGTTTTTTTTTTACTTTCACTCCACTTCCACTGGCTTGGGCAGCACACCATTTTTCAATTTCTGATCGATTTTTCTTCCAGTCACCAAATGTACTTCTCCAATCTCCGAAGCAATATTATTATTATTATTATTATTATTATTAGCACCGCGTCTTACTACTCATTCGGATTATATGCACTTCGAAGCAATAGTATTTGCCGCTACACCAGAGATCAGTCGCTTTATAGCATTTAGTTTCTCCTCCATAGTCACTACAACCTTTTTTCTTATCACCCATTTTGTAATCTTCAATAAAAAAAAATGAAGCACACCAAAAAGCAATTAACGAACATAACTGGGAACAGTGGCAAACATATTCCGTACTTGGTGACATCCGATACACAACTGGCGAAACAAAGAGCAGGTAGCAGGGCGGGGGTAAACTTGCGCTTTTCATGTAGTAACTCATGTTTTGCACACAGCACGTAGGAGGATCGTAGATCGTAGCAGATGCCCGCTTCCAACGCCTTGGCAAAGCAATATGTACCTCATTTTAATATGGAGATTTTTTTAAACTAGGCTGGATGCTCTCAAGCCGAATAATCGGGAGTCTACTGTAGCTATGCATATTTATTTACATCCATTACTGTTTCTACTTTTTTATTCAAGCCACATATTTTACACTACTTGCCTGTTAGGTCTGTCGTAGCTTCATATGCCTTATAATCTAACTTGAGACTAGGACAGGCCCATCATCCGATCCCTGGCCATTAATTTATAATTTGTAAGGGTAAACCCACATTTCACCAATGATACATTTTTTGACCATGCCAGAAATCAAACCCCGGCACCCTTAGCTCAGCAGACAAACACGCTACTGACTTAGCAAAGGTGTTGAATAGTAATGAATTTTTTTTTATCAAAATATACATTAACTTAGTATAATATAAATGTTAGTAAAATCATAGACTCTGATATAATGATCAACTTGCTGGAAACTCATCATCATTATGAAGTGTTTCCAGCCTGTAATCAGGTCAATTTAATAAAATTCCTTCCTCTTTCCTTCCACTATTTTTCCTCCTTTATTGGCTTCCATTCTACTCCTCTCACTCGCAAATTTGCTGTTATCTGTGCTGGAAACCAATAAACTGAAAGTGTATGGCTCCAAGTCATCCAAACACCCTAAATATACTTCTATAACTGTTTCAGATGGGTCACATTCAATATTTCTTCATTGAGGACTGGAAGATCATAAGCGAATATAGACACACGGTTGGTATTCGTTCGGTACACGCCGACCAATCAGGAGCCCGCCTTATTGTCGTGGATGATAAGAGTGAAGGCTACATTTATAATCCAGTGAGTGGTCTCTACGTTAAATTTTGTACACACTAGGGATGCGACCCCTAAATACTTTAAATCTCCCTAGGGAGATTCTAAACATATTATATCCATGATTGTTTCAAGCCTGTGGCCTGGGCAATTTTTTTATCCAAGTCATTTATTTTCCACTACCATCTTCATATACCTGTCATAGCTTTATATGCCTTATAATCCAACTTAAGACAAGGACAGGCACAACATCCAGTCCCTGGCCGTTAATTTATCAATGATAAATTTTTCGGCCATGCTGAGAATTTAACCCAAGACCCTTAACTCATTAGACAGACACGCTATCGACTTAGCTAAAATGTCTGATAGATCATATGTGTGTGTGTGTATATATATATAAGGGCATGAAATTTCAAGTGTAAAGACATTAATTAGCCAGATTAAAATCTTTGGTCACCACTATTTTACATTTATGATTATGAAAAACATGAACAATTTTTAAAAAATACATTTTTTTTCTCACTTAATGTTTATGTGTAGCGCTGCCTTTCTGTAATGAAGTACCACTTGTCAATTGCAGCTGTTGGGCCAAACTCTGACAGGGAGGGTCCATTTACAGAAAGTGAGCAAATTATCCAGTTTATCAGTCTTGAGTGAGAAATCTGACTGAACAATTTTCACTATGGATCTTCTCCAGCGTCTGATTCAAAGTCAGTGAAGGAAACGAACATTTGTATTCTGCCCACTCTGCTAACATAGGATCCACTTTCTTATTAAACAGGCTTGGATTCAAGTATAAAGAGCTTTTTTATTTATTTTTTAATCCCAAATTGAATAATTTCCAATGGAGGGGAAACGCCGTCGCCCGGAAATGAAAATAGAAAGCGCGCACTATCCAACGTACTTACACACGCTGGCTTGAGACACAAAAATATGAGCCTTTATAACTTGGGCATGTTTGAAACACATTTTAAAAAACAAAATTTTGGTCATCAGATTCAAATGTTTTGCTGCCAATGGAGACTGAAAATCTCGCGCCAAAAATATATGTGTGTGTGTGTGGGTGTGTTTTTTTTACAGGCCTAGCCAGCCGGTAATGGAAAATATATGGCTTTTATAAATACTGATCTGGAAACAATAATGGATGTAATATATATATATTCAATTTTTGATCTGAACTTTGTTTTATAGCTCTAATACTACTTATAGGAGGTTCAGCCCAAACATACAACCAGACCTCAGACCATTAATGTAGCACCTAGACGAATGTTATAATGATTAATTATTGAAACATTATAAGTGTATAACAAAAAAAAATTGACATTTAACTACTAGTTTGACAACTTGGCTAAGTTGGTAGCATGTTTGTCTACTGAGTTAAGGGTCCCAGGTTTGATTCCTGGTATTGTTGAAAAATGTACCATAGGTGAAATGTGGGTTTCTTCATCTTTCACAGTGATGAATTAATGACCGAGGGCTGTCTTTTGTGTCTATTCTAGATTTAAGTTGGTTTACAAGTCATGTGCTGATACAATCAGTCAGTTCAGAAAGTGTGTGTTAAATACCTAATAAATGAAAATGAAAAATTTAATTACTATTTATATTATCTATTTCCTCTAATGTTCATAATGTTTTCCAAAATTTGATTCTGATTCGAGACTCAATATTAACAGGTAAAATTAATATTCAGATTTTTTTAAATAGTGAATTTAACCTAAAATTCCTTATATTAAAAACATGATTAGTAAAAAAAACACATTGACTAATCATTAGTTTGTGTTGTAACATTTTCAGATTCCTAAATAAATATGTTTAGATGTATTAGATCTTACATGTTTAATATATTAATAAAGAAGAAAAAAATAGTGGCAATTGATTGTACCTATTTAATAAACACTAAAACGAGAATAGAAGGGAAAGGCCTACAAACTTACCAGAAAAATGTACCCCTCAAAATTCACAATCAAAATAAAACATATCAAAGCAATTATCGGGGCACATTTATTCAGCAGAAGGTAGTAATGTATTGATAAATATATCTTATTAATTAGTACCCATTTCAGTAGTAAAATGGTTTAAGATATCACTTTAGTTTCTTTTTGATGACAGAGCGATCAGGGTTCAAATCCTGGTCGGATTTACTGAGTGTGGTTTTTCCTAAATGATTTCCCACTCTTCTTCCACACAAATGTAGGTAGATTACTTCTAAAATGCTTCCTTCCTCATCCCTTTCTCATTAGAGTAATTATCATACATGCATATAACCTGAAGCGTTAGTAAGACGCTCTGATAACAAAAAATAGTTCTCCAAGATTGTACTATATGTACATGAGTTCTATCTATGTTTCAGGTAACAGACGAACTCCTTCGTATTCCTGAGTTTCCTCCAAACTCCATGGGTGTGTTGTGGGATAGTCTCGCTCAGGACAGAAATGTGTTTGTTGTGTTTGACAACTCAACGATAGTGACATACATACATGTTAAGGACTCTCTTTCAGGTAAGAGTAAAATGTGCTGTAATAAATGTAAGGAACAGACACATCATGGATTTTATAAAATAAAGGGGAACACAGTTCCCACTTTAAATTACTATCACAGTTGTCTCTTTATGAAAATGAATTGCTACCACCCAATCCGTTGACCCAAGTTTCATGTTATCGGAATTCATTAGGAGGAAGTGTGAAATGTATGACTCACTAAACAAAGAAACCCGACAACACACATTATAAAATCAGGAAAGGTGGATGGAAAACATAGAAAAGGGAATGAACACAAAATGACTTTTACAATTAAAAGAAGAAAACATTTCACAGATTTTCCTATCTAGGACAAAAAAGAACGAACACAATATGGCTTTTACAATGAAAAGAATACATTTCACACATGTTCCTATCTAGGTGTCCTATCATTCTTTAAAATGTCTTTTTTTCTTCCTTTTATTTTTTGATTTCCTCTTTTACAAAGAAATGTTGCGCATTTCAAACTCCCTTCTGATGAGTTCCGATAGAATGAAACCTAGGTAAAGGGATTGGGTGGTAACGATTGATTTTCTTCTAGAGACAGCAATTACCTCTTTGCCCAGTGGCAGCAATGTAAAGTGTGAACTGTGTTCTTATTTTCTTCGTAAAATCCATATTGGGTCTGATACCTTTTATATGTTTTCCACCACCTTTCCTGTATTTTCTTCCATATGTAACAAAACACCTCGAAAAGTGAAAAGAGGTTTTCCTTAAAGAGAAAAGGGGAATCATAAAATTGTAACAGAAATAAATTTTGAGAATACATAATACTTACATAAAAAATATAGTTTGAAAAATATATTTAATGTTGCATAACTAAATCTTTAGGTATTAAATATTATATTGCAAACATGATTCACATTTTGTTTATAACCTTGTACATTAATTAAAAGTTAAGACTTAGATATATGGTTCTCAAAAATATATATATAAATTAATTTAATAAAATAAATTTACTAAATTGGCGTTGCAAGACAACTATATGATTACGATTTACTTCCAGCAAAAACACATGTCAGAATATAATCATTAAACGTAAAATTACTAATTCATCATAAACTAAGCTACACATACGTTGATGAAAAGTCTAAAAATATATAAATGCACATTAAGAAAGTTGTTACAAAACTTACAGATAAACTATATAGTCTGGACAAAACAATTTATTCAAACAAATAATGAATTAAAAACTATAAAAAAAATTGAATATATAGGTTATCATTAACCAAACGAGTTATAGTACAGTCATTAAATATGATTGTCCCAGGACATTTAAAATATACAAAATATCATAGAAAAACGATGTTTAAAGTTCAACATTTATTTAAAGTAAAAATAAAATAAAATTTGATTTGGAGGCTAACATCTGCCAACAGTTTAAATGAAGTAGAGAATGTAATGGAATAATCTAAGCCTTATCTGTTTTGGTCTCATTACTCCTTATGCATATCCAGCATTGGAAATTCCAACATGTTTCGGCACTAATGTGCTATATTCATGGACACTGCAAGACAAAATTCAAGAATCATGTAAATTTATTAAAACTCAGAAGTTAAACTAATAAGTATGAGAATTACTGTTGTACAATTATATAACTCTATAAGGAAAACCTCTTTTGGCAATTATGAATTCCTAAAATAAAAGAAAATTATTAAACAACCAAACTTACACGAGTCATTGGGAAAACACTAATTGTTGTTACGACGAAGAGATGTTAACTGACTAGGGTGTGGTCTAAAAGGAAAAAATGTGAGTAAAAACAAAAGACTTGTGATAAGCGAGTTATACAAGGTAAAGTTTAGAAGACCTCAGCAATATAATGTTAGGTTGAGAATCGGCTGCTGAAACCAGTTTAGTGTTGAGTTATCTATGGAGTCAAGGATGGATAGAAATTGGTGATGCATTTGAAAAGAAAAATAAGGAACTAATCTTCTCGACTTTGGCTCGGACAGGTCATTTACTACGATGTAAGTAAGAGCAGGAAAAAAGCGTTTATAGGATTTTAATGTTTTTGGGTAAATGCTTTAATGTGTTAACGAGAATTTGATTTGATAATTGTAATTGTTCATTGAGAATTGATTTATTATGTAATAAAGCTGCTTGAAGGGAAAAAATTTCAGCCATGTTTAATTTCGTGCCTTTATGAAATAAGTGAAGAGGATTCATACATTGGTCTTTTGGTATGGGTTGATGGTTAGTGTTTTTTAAATGGTCTGCAAATTTTGATTTGGTTCTGTTGTATTTAAAATCAGAAATGTGCTCTTTATAGCAAGCCTTAAAACTACGGCCAGTATATCTTATGTATATACTGTTTCATTCACTAGTAAGTTTATAAACTCCATTTTTATTGTATTTATCATTTTTAATTAAATTGATGTTACTAAGATTTTTCTTTATTGTGTTGTTGGTGGAAAAAGCAATGTTGGGATTGTACTTTCTGACAATATTGGTGATACAATAAATTTCAGGGCCAGTATGGTTGAATTTCACCCATTTTTCTTTTGATTAGAATCATTTGGATTTTCATTACTAAGGGTGGTAGTTCAACCAAGAGCATCAGTCTACTCTCTTGACCTGATGAAGCTGTCTGTGACAGTGAAAGCTTGTCCTTAAAAATGTGTTTGTGTGTTTTTTAGTGTTCTATCTAAACAATTTCTACTCCAGTATCACCTAGGTAAGTGTGGTGGCTATCCCTCCTAATTTAAACCATGATTTGGCCTAGTGCTATAGTCCAACTAAGGCTGGTAGAGGTATTATTAGATCTTATTTGGTTCTTTTGTTTATTTCAGATTTTGTAAATAGTAGAATGAGAGTATCCATTATTTGTTGCTATTAATTTGATTGTATTTAGCTCACTTTTATAGTTGGATTTACTGAGTGGGATATTTAGTAACCAATGAATTAGGCTATTGACTGCAACGAGTTTATGAGAAGTAGGATGATTAGAATCATTGGGAATAATCTTATCTGTATGAGTGGGTTTTCTGTATATTTTATAGCTTAATTTGCTTTGCAAATTTTTAGAAATATTGAGGTCCAAGCAGTGGCGGCTCGTAGCTAAAATTAGTGCTGCTCAAGAAAATGTTTAGCTTTTGTTTTAAAATTGTGTAAAAGGGGAAAAAACATGTATAAAAATTAAAAAAATACAGGAACTTGATAAAATATTTTAAAAAAAACCCAAACATTTTTTACTTACTTTAACTTAACTTGTTACAGTTCAAGCTTGATCTAATCATTTAAAAATGAAATCCATTCTTCTTATTTTAATTTGCGCAAAAAGTTCAATAATTTCTTCCTTGATCTCTGGATGACAATTGAGGAAATTTTTCTCCATTGAAAGTACTGCAAGCTTATTTAGTCTTTCTGTTAACTAAAAGAACCGAAAAAAAAATGAATCAAATAGAATAGCTGAAAGCAGAATAATAATCTAATTCTACAATCATCTACACTTTATCACATTCAAGAATATGGTACACAGTTTTTAAGCACAACACACACACTGAGTAAAAAAAAACTTCCTTCCACCATCATGCCAGAGCTAGCACTGCGAGAGCAACAGTGCTCTCTCTACCTGGCGGTCCCGTCCTACTCCTCACCCCCCTCAATTGTGCACATGCACACAACAGTCAAACAGCACATGGCTTGGCACTGTGAAGCGTACAGTTCCATACAAAGATTTTTGTATCTTTTTCATAAACTGGGGGATGGCTACTGAAGTACTGACACGAAGCTTAAGGAATATATATTGTACTACAAAAATAAAGAAAGAATTAAAGAAAAAAAGCACTCATTATATTAAATGTTATCGATAATATTAAGTGGAAATAGGGGGTGCTGCAGTTCCGCAGTGCCTCTACACGAGCCGCCACTGGATCTAAGTAATTAATATTGCCATTATTTTCATTCTCAAAAGTAAAAGATAAATTAGGGTGAATATTGTTGATTATTATGGATATATTAGAAAGGTTGGAATTGTTGTCATAGATAATTAAGATGTCATCTACATATCTGCAATAGAGTTTGATGTTGAACACATTGTTCAATTTATTGAAATTGATGGGGTCATATTTTTGTAAGAACATTTCTGACATGAGGCATTGCAAGTCTATCTTTTTTTTTTATCACAACCGCGCCTTACTACCCGTTCGGGTTATACACTTTAAGTACTAACCACGCTAATGGATTAGCAATTGGGAAGGTTGAATTAGAGGAAGTGAACCCGCATTTGCGTGGAGGTAGAGTGGAAAAACATTTAGGAAAAACCACCCCCAGTTCACCCTACCGAGATTCGAACCTCGATCTCCCCGTCCTCAGCAGTCGAGCTTAACACGACTATCGCGTTAGCCAACGATGCCACCGAGGAGGGTTGCAAGCCTATCATTTTGTGAGTAAAATTTATTGTTAAATTGGAGATAGTTTTGGTCGATGATAGTTTGAACTAAATTAGAAATTTGATCAATGTAATCTTTAGTATAATCTCGAGATGTTAGAGATTCTTTAATGATGCCTTTGGTTTCCAATGCAGACACATTAGTGTAGAGGTTAGAAATATCTAAAGACATAAATTTTGAATTTTTGCTTATAGGAATAGAGTTTAGCTTCCTAGTTAGATGGAAAGAGCTTTCAATATTAAAAGTATTGGGAAGTTTTAAGTTTTCTGATAGTTATTTTAGCAATCTTTTTAGCAAGTTTATATGCTGGTGCATTTTGATAGTTTACTAGAGGTCTGATTGGGATATTTGGCTTGTAAATTTTAGGCAGTGAAGTGAAGGTGGGGGCATGAGGTTTCATGTTGAAAAATCTGAAAGAATCTTTTTGTTGTATTATTAAACGGGATTTCTTTATTATGTTCTGAAGGTTTTTTTATATTTGTTAGTTGGATCAGTTTTCAATTCTTGTATGTTGTTCTTCTGAATGAAATCAAGAGTTTTGGAGATATAGTCATTTTTATCGATAAGGACAATAGTGTTCTCTTTATCAGCTTTTACATTGATTATATTGTTGGATTAGAATTTTTGTTTTAAAATTGAAATACTTTTGATTTGATTAGTTAAGTTACTTTGTCTAGTATGGTTGAAAATTATTTTATGTAATTGATTGTAAACCATATTTTTGATAAGATTTTTTGTCATCTGAAGGTATTTGGTTAATGGCATTCTCAATTTTTTTTTCTCTCTCTCTAAAGAGAAGTTAAAACTAAAGTGACATTATTTTGGAGCAAATAAAAGTTTTTGAGGTTTCACACAATCTCTTATGTTAACTATTTTAGCTCTGCTATAGCATTTATAAAAAAACTTGTTTTTGTAAAACATTCATATTGTAAACAACAGGATCGATGATTGAAGTGGTAGGCACCACAAAGCTCCCTTCAAATCAAGTTCCTCTGCTGCTGAGTGGGGGACTGGTGCTTCTGGAAACCTCAAGTGGAAAGTTGACACAGCTTGTGCTATCGACCCATGAGGTCACCAGTTCCAATATCCATGACAGTCACAAGGATAGCTTGGAACAGGCTCTTGCCAAACAACTTTTGTTGCGCAGGTATTTATACTGCCATCTGGTGAAGAAATTTCACACTTTTGTTAAATGTGTATCAAGGCCACCTTTTCAGATTCAAACCAAAGCTGGATAAAATATATTAAATATTCCTAAAACCAAAACTTAAATTCAAATATATTATTTTATGTTTTGTATTTAAAAAAATACATTTTCGTGGTGGCTACATTTCTGTTTAGTTTGGAAAGTCAGGAAATTTTTTGATGTCAGGGAAATGTCAAGGAATTGGTTTTAAATACTTGTCTAAATAAAACCTCATTAATTTTACACCTGCCTGCTTCGTTGGTTGCAAGGTCTGAGGCTTTACTCTTGCAATAGAATAGCCAACCAATGGCGGAAAGATTGTGGTTAAATCCCGATCAAGTGTACTGAGGGTGCTTCTCCCTAAATGATTTCCCACACACTCTATTTAAATGTGAATACATTTCCTCTAAATTCAACCTTCCTCATTCCTTATTCAGTGTAACCCGGAGGGTGCTAAAAATATCACAACACACTACTAAAACAAAATGTATATTAAATTTGGAAAAAGGTACACTAAAAGTGGATAGAAACATATAAAAGGAACAAACGCAATATAGTTTTTATTAGGGGTCTGCAAGCTTGGATTTTTCATTCAAGTCGAACTCGAGTCGAGTATTTCTGAAAGCGCCCAAGTTCAAGTATATTAATAATTTTAAAATCTTAAAGTATAATAAAACACATGTTCTTAAAATATGAATGACTATTCATTTTTAAACGTTTACACTTCCCACTTCTCAAACTTCCACAGTTGCACATTTATTTTGATTTTTGGGAATATTAATTTGTCATTAATGTCTCTTCAAATGAAAAATAAATATTTCTGAAAATTCAAAACAATGTGCAACTGTGGAAATTTGAAGAAGTGGGAAGTGTAAACGTGTAGAAAGAAAATGGAGAAGTTGTTTGTTTATTTCTAGGCCTAACCTAACTATCCTTTCAGGTTGGCTTCCTTCACTATCACTTTACATTATTTACCTGTCCTGTACCTTCTTCCAAATATAATACAATTACCTCGTAAAGCGAAAAGAGGTTTTCCTTATAGAGTTATATCTTTACATTATTGTAGTGTGTTTCTACACTGTCTTGATATAAAGTTAATAAAATTAATGTTTTAATAAGCTAATATTTCTCCAAAATATGCTTCAGTAACTTAATTTACCCTATATGAAAATTAGAATCATAAACAAAGAGAAAATCTAAGCATCATAAACAATAAAATTTGAAGTGTTTAATATTTTGTTTATTATTCCTTAGTGCAATAGTGCATTATCACATCTTCTGTTCCATTTCCATTCTTTTATGCGCATTGTACGGGCTCTCGTTAGAAATTATTTTACTTAGAAATTTATCTCATTTCAACTTTTAATACCTATAAAAGTTGATGCTAAGACATTAAAATTAAAAATAATATGACTAAAACAATATTTCTAGCTAACAATATGAAATGGTAAATGCTTTTTTTTAATATAAATAAGTTTTCTAAAATATGTACGCAAAAAAACAGGATCAACATTGATTTTAAACAAGTTAACCAACATAATTCCATAACTAAATAGTTACTAAACTAGAAATAATTTTGTAGCTAAACATATTTAGTAATACAAGTTTTAAATATCTTAAGTTTGAAAACATTTAGTATAATAATATATTCTTGATATCTGATTTAGCATAAATTATTATTTTAGAAAGGTACCAAGTAAAAATTGCAAAAAGAATCATTCAAATGTTTAGTAATCTTCTTAGCTATTTTAATTTTCATTTCTTTGTTGTGGCAACACACGTAAACAACTTCACTCAAGTATAATTCAAATTGGACAACAATATTGAATAAATCTACCAGTCCACAGTGGTTTTAAAGCTCAATTACGTTATTAATGTGAAAATTGAAATTAATTTTTAATAATTTGTTAAGCAACCGAATGATTTATAAGTGTGGAATGCCGATACTATCTCGATTAAATAGACTATTCTTACTATTGCATTTTAAAAATTGATTATTAAGTACATCAAGTGGAAACTCGAAAATTACAAGCCTACAAACCTCTCCATCTCGAGCTTAAATGATGAGCTCGGTTTGTATTTCGGAATATGAGTACTCGCAGAGCCCTAGTTTTTATAGTGAAAAGAAGAACCTAGTTCACATTTTACACTGCTGACATTGAACAAAGAGGTAATGGCTGACTCTTGAAGAAAATTGATCATTACTGCCCAATACCTTGACCTAGGTTTCATTATATTAGAACTCATCAGGAGGGAGTGTTAAATGTGCAACACAACTTCCTCTTTTAGGAAGTTTTGTTGCATGTTTTACACTTGCTCCTAATGAGTAAAATTGGGTAAAGGTATTCAGGTAAAATTGAAAAATGTTGTCTAAATAACCTAAACAAATCATACAATTTTACAATACAAGTTTTCTTAGCCACTCTTTGACATATTTTGGCATCAAACAAATACTAAAACATTCAATCCAATAGGGGTTTGGGAAGTTTTGAAAAATTTGAAGCTGAATCGAATCTTGGTTTACTTCGTATTCGATTCAAACTCATGTTTGGCTTCGGCAGCTATTCGAAGCTTCATCTACTATTCGAAGTTTCATCTACTATTCGAAGTCTAGTTATTATATTACACTTATATTTTACATTGAATAAAAATTAACTGAAATAACCTTAAGAAATAAAATTTCTTTTATTGTTTTGAGTTTTAGGACAAGTTTGCTTTATTTTCCTGGTGGAACTTGGAAAATTTCCTTAACACTTTGAATTTCAAGACACCCATAACATTAAATCTCTAACCACCTTGATTGCAAACATTGATTGATACCAACTAAAAAGATATTCCTCTGGAAAGTGTAATGAAGGTTTACTTTTATTTTCAGTGTGTTTGATTAAACTTTTGAAGTGTTTCTTGAATATTGAAAATATTTTTTTAATATTCTAAAATTCACACACACAGTCACTTCAGTTGCTTACTTCATGAATCAATATGTTCAATTCAAATTCTAGTTAATGTGAGAGCTAGTGGCAGACTTGAGAGATATTTGAGCACATAAGCGGGGAACATGACATTCCTTAAATTATTTTTTTTTTAAATGTACACAATTATTGAGTACTTAAAAACAAAGATTGCCGTTATTTTAGATAAAATCTTGGATATTTTACTAAAAATAAAATTAAATGAAATCTACAGAAAATTGCTTATTTTATACAAATTAGATGAAGGAATAATTATTGAGTAAAATTATTATAATCAGGATCATATTATTTTTGAGATTGGCAATAGGTAGAAACATGCAAAAGGTGAGGTTATTTTTAGGGGAATAAGTGGTGTTATTTTTCCCAAAAAGTGATGATATTATAAGCTTAAAGCGATGTTATTATTTAAGTAAATACGAGTTGAGTTATTAACCATATTAAAAAATTAGGCTAAAAATGTGTTTATTTTTTGTTAATATTTAAACTTTGATTTGGCTGTGAGAATATTTCCTATATTTGACTTGACTTCTATTCAAGTTCGACACTAAACAGTTTTTTTAATCACGACGTCTCATTACCTGTTCGGGTTACACTCCTATGTGTTAATTATAATGCATTATGGATGAGGAAGTTTGAATTTATAGATAGTGCATCTGCATTCATTTGGAGGGAGAGTGGAAAACCATTTAGGTAAAAACCACCCTCAATACACCCAACTGGGATTCATACCCTAATCTCCCCATCATTGTCAGTCCTGTCTATTATGAAAGTGATGCCTTAAACCATTCAACCGCCAAAGCATGGTATTTAACAGCAATTAATAGGGATAATCATTCACTACAATTCTTAACTTTGTGTCTCGACGTCTAGGTTTGGGGAAGCCTGGAAAACCTGTCAAGTCCTGAACACAAAGGAGTTTTGGAGTCGCTTGGCTGAGGCCACTTTGAAAAACTTGGAGATTGAACTTGGCAAGTCCGACAACTATTATACTTCTTATTACTCGATATTCTCCCTGGCTCTGTATAATTTGATGTTAGGGTGTGCCCGATGAACATCCTACAACATAGCACCAATTTGAGTACCAAATAATAACTAAGAAGGAAATATTGTCGATAACTTGACCACCCTTGTAAGACAACTTCCTGTTTGAGAAGATGCATATGGAAATGGAGATTCAAGACTTGATCAGGAATGAGTAACAACCCGAGCTTTGAGGGAATAGCAATCAAAAAGAACAAAACAGAAAATTTCTATAGTTTTTAAAAATTCTAATAATAATATGTACACTCTGTTTACCTTGTAAGGCACCATTAAGGATAACAGCCTCGTTACACTTGACCATGATTCGAACCAAAACCTATCTGTTACGATCCACATCAAACTAGATAAGACTGACGTCTTTATCTGTGTGACCTTCAATGGAAGCCTCTCTTTTAATAATGGCTGACTTAACACACTTTGTTGATTTTAAAGAATAAGTGCCATATTAAAAGCATGTTATTGATGTTGGAAAATGATCATGTTTTCAATGTGCAGTGTGCCTACTACTGATACTGTTCTTATCTCCACTTTTCATTGCTTTATAAAAAAGGATTTATTAGACAACACCAACATATTTGTTTGTGGCCAATGTTGATTACAATCTACTATATTATTATTGTTATTTTATTGGTATTGATAATATTGATCATACGTAACAGTCGCGGATCACATGGCTTGACATATGAATACATGAAAGTACAAAGGAGGCCAAAGGTAAATTTTGCGCCTTGCAGTATTGCCTTAAGGTGCCCACCTTTATAGCTTGGGGATAGTAGGAATGTATGAAAATTACCCCCAAACTTAACAATTCCTGAACTTAACTAACCTGGACGTGATTGGAAAATAATCTGAAGGAAAATTCAACAAATGGTATTAATACTCCAAACGTTTCACTATGGAATTGCACGAAAATGCAAAGAAAACTGTAAGATCCTGTGTTTTAGACAATGTTTTTTTTATTATAACAAACACTATGATCTAATGAACTTTTTTTTATAATAATGGAAATTGCTGTCAGGTAAGAGGAAGTGGAAGAAGACACCCTGGTGGAGATGTAGGTGAAGTAGGTATATAATAGTTATACAGGTTGCTGAGAATGGCTTGGAAGGAGAACAAGGTATCAGAAGACTGGGAAAAGAGAGCTATAGTACCTATTTTCAAGAAAGCAAACAGGAAGATTTATACAAATTATAGGGGGATAACATTGATATGCTACTGTACAAAAATGTATAAGAAGATACTGGAAAAGAGAATAAGAAATAAAATGAAAGGAAGGTGGAGCTAGGAACAACACAGATTTAGGGAACAGAGGCCTACAATAAAATTAATCTTTGCCATATGACAGCTGATGTAAAGAAGGTGTGAAAATGGGAAAGACTTGGTAATGGTATGTATGGATGTGGGGAAGGCTTACGATAGCGTGGATAAAAATAAAGTTTGGAAAGTGATGGAGGAGGGTGAAGCGGAAATAAGAGTTGTAATGAGGGTGAAAAGCATATTTGAGGATTACAGGAGTTGTGTTAAGATGGAGATTGGGAGGACGGAGTGGTTCCAAATAAAAAATGGAGTGAAGCAATGGAGTGCCCTCTCACCACTCTATTTGTAATGATAGTGGAAATGGTCATGAACAAGGTGGCAGGAAAACTCTGGGAGGAAAGCGTGAAAACCATGATGTCGGTTGATCAGTTGATGGTATGGGGGGAGAAGGAAGAGGAAGTACATGAACAACTACAAGAATGGAATGAGGAAGAGATAGAGTGTGAAATTAAATTTAGAATGGCAAAATGTGAAGTAATAGTAATGACAAGGAAGAAGATACGGTCTTGTAAAGCTATAAAGTTGGATGAAGTAAAGCTGACGAAAAGTACAGAACAGAAGAAATCTTGGAAGCGTGATTGAGAAGAAAAGTGGAAGTGGAGAGGATTTAATGAGAAGAGGACAGCAGGGAGAGTTGTTCTATAGGCGCATAAGAGACCTGCTATAGCAAAGAGAAGTGCCCTTGAAGTGTAAGGAAGTGTTTTACCGATTGTCACATGCAGCAGTAACATGTACAGTGAGTGTAAGAGAGACTAGGAAAGTGGAGGCCACAGAAATGATGCATGTTAGCATGTTAGCTGTCACAAGGAGAAACAAGATTAGGAATGATGTTCCTCAAGAAAGAGTAGAAATGTAGGGAGTGTATGAGATAGTAGAGGAAGCAATACTGAGATAGTATGGTCATGTAATGAGGATGGAAAAAGAGAGGATGCCAAAGAAAATGTTGGAAATAAAGTATGTAGAAAAAAGACCGCAAGGGAGGCCAATAAAGAGATGGGAGGAGGCAGATAACAGAAAGTATTCAAGTGAGAGGAAAATAATGGTAGAAGGATGGAAGAATTTGGAGACATTTTATCAAACTGACCTGGCCACAGGCTGGAAACAGTTAATGATGATGAAAATTGATAAAAACAAGGAAAAATTAAAAACAAACTAATAAATGTAAATTTAATTAAGAAAGCCCACCTAAAGAAAGAGGAAATTTTTTGGAAAAATCGATTGTACAAAGGTGATATCTTTTTCCTTTCCTCTGTATTCTATAGTAGAAGTAGCCACACACATTTAAACACAAATTGAGTAATATTTTGGCATTGTTGCTATTGTTGTAAGCAACAAAAGAAGAGGGAATACACTTTACACATGCACTGAATAACTCAATTTTGAATTAAAAAATAAATTGGTAGAAAAGCACTGTACTAACTTTTGTAGGAGTAAAGATAAATTTCCATTACTCCTACAACTGTTGGTACAGTGTTTTTATAACATTTTTTACAGCGTTGTTGATGGTTATTTTTCTATGTCCTTTAGCTATAAGAGTGTATCGACATCTTGGGGACGTGGGAATGGTGTGGCTGCTACAAGACATCCAACACGTCGAGGACCAGAAACTGCTCAACGGACATGTCGCCATGTTCCTTCAAGATTTTGAGAAAGCTCAGGTTGTTATTTTAATAAGGAGAGACTCTTCAAAAACTGTTTAGGAAAATAACGCCCTCAGTACATTTAATCTAGACTTGAACCCTAACCTATTCTTTACCCACAAACCAAATAGGACAACACTGACCCCTTAGCCAGTGTACCCATCAATGGCGGTTAAAATTAGAGATTGGTCGAACCCATTATTGATCAAATTTTAATCTTAAACTTTCTTTCGAATCTTGGATTTAAATCGAAACTTTGAATCATTAAAAAGTGTTTGCAATTTTAGTTTGATCAAAATATTGAAAATATAATTTTGAAAAAGTTATTTAAGGCTTGTTATCACTGACAAACTCTATTTTGTTAGTCATATCTGTGTTGTCATAACAAAGATAAATCTTTTTGAGTAAAATAATTATATTAATATATATTTTTCATTTTTGTGATTTTGTTAATTTTACCAACTACATAAGGCTATATAATTACTATTACCAATTGCTTAAAATCGTGATTTAAAATTGAGGCTTTCATAATTGCACTCAAGCTATCTTTTTGAGATTTTTACGAATCTTAAATCTCTTGAATACCTTATGTATTGAGGGGTTCACGGAGTTGAGGATTTGAGCGTCCCATTTCTAGTTGAAATACTCTAATTAAATGTGTTTGGTCTAAATCTGTGCTTGTTGCTAAACTATCACATCATTCTGAATAGATAAACTCATGGTTTAATTTATAATTGTTTGATGTAAACATTGGTAGGAGTGGTACCTAATGTCGAGTCGACCAGTGGCAGCCTTGGATATGAGACGGGACTTGCTTCAGTGGGACCAGGCCCTGCAACTGGCAAGCAAACTGGCCCCGGATCAAATACCTTACATCGCATGTGAATACGCTCAGCAGCTTGAGTTCATGTAAGTCAGCTCTCGGCACATACCCACCACTTCCATAGTTAAGAATATTTGTTTATTTATGTGCTAAGTCCATGTTTTCAATTCAAAGCTAACTCAATTCAATTATATTAAATATTCTTTTGGAGTTATTTAATATTTAAATTTAATATTCAAATATATGTTTAATGTTGTGTAAAAATATACTTTGCATAACTATGTAAATTTACTTAATTCAGTTATCAAATATAATATACAAAATGCAATATTCCAAACATAATTAATATATTTTGTGTTAAAAATTAAAATAATAAATTAAGTAGATTTGGTTTGAATCCACAATTTTACAAACTATGAACATAAAAGGAAATATAAATATAGTATATTAATAGAAATTACAAATAGTAACTAAATGTTAGATAAACATTCTTTCTTATAATATAATTCAGGAACATTCATACATTTAATCAAGTGTTATATTACTAGTCTGGGGCATGGTTGTTGAGTTTGTCTCATAATTATGGTTGTTTTAAACCACAAATATGCAGTATTAGATCTCTAGAATAAATTTTACTTGAAACATTGAAGAAGAAAAATCCTATTTTTTAAGGATTTAAGCCTCGAATATCCTTAAGGATTCGAGGACCTCTACCTAAAATTAAGCTACTATCACAAAATGTGATATAATTATTTCATTTTTTTTTTACACTAACATTATGTTTCATCCTAAGCTGATAGATTCAGTTACTACCACAAAAGGCAATTCAATTACTTCAGGTTTTTTTCATATGAATATTAATTTGTAACCAACATAACAGCTCGGAGCTAGATGGATATTTTAGCTGTCAATATTTTTATTGGTGAAGAATTGTATCTGCCAGAGTCAACATTTTTCTTAAAGAAGTTGTAGAACCAGAGACTCACAAGTCCACCACATGACTCTGTCCACAGGGGCAATTACTCGGAAGCTTTGAGCCACTACGAGCAAGGTCTGTTGTCTGTGCGGGAGGGCAAGCCTGGGTCTATGGAGGAAACCCACACCATTCAGTGCCGGGCAGGGGTCGCTCGCACATCTATTCGCTGTGGAGATATTCGCCGGGGAGTCACCATGGCAGCTGATGCCAGCAGCAGCCGGACACTCAAGAAGGAATGTGGGGATATCCTTGAGAGCATGAAGGTATATCCTAGTGTTATTTTAATTTTGTTGAGCTATTGCCTAATGGCTAGGAAATGTATAATAATGAAGTGTAGAAATACTGTATTATTACACATTTTATTAACTTGAGGTATTCAACATGTACTTTATGAACTGACTGATTATATCAGCACACGATAATTTATATGAGTGAGCACGAAAGGGCCTACCATTGTTGCTGGGAAAGGTATTTTCTTATACCTTCCAAGTTTTTTTTATAGGCCACAATTTACTTTCCCGCAGAAGGAAGTTGTGCTACAGATTTTTATTGCTGAAGAAAAACCCCAGCTGGGGTTGAGCCCACAAAGGGCAGGTCGACCTGGTGCTATTATCAATATATCATGGTGTTATTAGACCATCTTTATGTTCTGGTGTTATTAGATCATTGTTATATCCTGGTGTTACTATACCATATATATATTCTGGTGCTATTAGATCATTGTTATATCCTGGTGTTATATATAGACCATTGTTAGATCTGGGTGTTATTACACCATTGATATATCCTGGTGTTATTATATCATTGTTAGATCTTGATGTTATAACACCATCAATATATTGATATAACTCTATAAGGAAAACCTCTTTTCGCTTTATGGGGTAATTGTATTATATTTGGAAGAAGGTACAGGAAAGGTGGATTATGGCAAGCGTTAAAACGAGTGCTACGATACATTAAAGGAACTATTGACTTGAAACTTATACATGACTGAAATAGAAGGCTTTGTAGATGCAGACTGGGGAGGATACTTAGAAGATCGGAAGTCTACAGCTGGTTACACCTTCAACGTTTTTGGATCTTGTGTTTCTTGGTGCTCAAAGAAACAATCAACCTTGGCATTATCTTACACAGAATCTGAGTATGTTGGATTCGGAGTCTTCTTGGAGACATTTTAAACCAAAATTTTGCTGAGCACCACAAGAGGTTCAAACACTTAGACATACAGTACCATTTTGTTCGTGACAAGGTTACTAAAGGAGTAATTGAGGTCTACTATGTATCGACATAAGAACAACAGGCAGACATGTTTACCAAGATGTTGAATAGACCAAAATAGGAAAAGTACCATCTCCTGCTAGGACTTAAGTGAAACTATGTCAAAATATACAAAAATTTAATTCAGAGTGAGTGTTGTGGAAATTCACGTTTTGTTTATTCTTACCAAGAAAATTCATTAAAGAATTTTTGTTTTTATGAAAAAGTGAAAAAAATTTTTAGTGGAACAATTACAACTTATTTTTTGGTTTAAATAATAAAGTTGAAAATTATTAAACTACTCCGATTAATTACACGTTTTCAACACATACACAGGGCTGATGTGTTATTTTTTCCTTTCTTTATCCATTTTAATTCTTTTTCCCGTTCAGGTTTGTACTTCTATACATATAACAACCTCTGTGGTGAAGTTTTACGTTTTTTGTTCATCTTGTGTAATTATCAATTTAACATTTATATGCGAGCAAACAAAAATAAAATGTGTGCAAACCGTTTTAAACTTAGGAATGTCAAACTCGATATTTAACTATAATGTCCTTCAACTCTCAACAGGACCAGTATCAAAATAATCGATATTCAAACTAATTTTGATAACTTAATAATTTTGACTTGACTTGACATTCATTTTTTAGTTATTTTGTTTGAACTTAACAATGTTCATATATTTTCCTTTCTTGAACCAAACATGGCCACTTGAAGCCAAATCCATATATATTATAAATTATTATGCCTGCTTGGGCCAAACATAGCTACTTATAGCAGGGTCTATATAAATTGTCTTCATTTGTACTGGGCATGCTAACTTTTAAAGGCTGGAATTAGAGAATTTATCTATCAAAATCAATATTTTAAGAACAATATTGTAAAAATTAAATGTAAAAATCAACGTTCTAAAGTTAACCTTTAAAAAAAAGCAAAAATATCAATGAAATCACTACAATATCCTGTGATTCGTTTTATACCTCTAAAATCTGCAAAAACAGACCATTGCTATAGCCTGGTGTTATTAGACCATTGTTATAGCATGGTGCTATTACACCATCTATATATTTTTATGTTATTAGACTAACAATAAAACCTGAAGTAATTAGATCATTGTTATAGCTTGGTGTTACTAGACCATTGTTGTATCCTGGTGTTATTAGAAAGTTTCATTTCTTTAATAATAATCACACTTTTTCGATTCTCTTTTCTGATTCCTCAACATTAACAATTATTTGAGTTTTTCCCTACATCCACTCTCACAATAAAAACATGTTATTTATGCAATTCCATATCATAATAATGTAGTTAAAAAATCTAAAAAGGCTAAATATTTACAATTTGTTGGCACTAAAGTGAGATTGCAAAATAACTAATGATGGCCACAAGGATAAATTACCTAATTCTAATTGTTGCTGTTTTGTTTGGATGCCATACCTTTCATTTTCCAGGATATGATAGCTAAGAATGGAGGTATTAAAAATTGTTTTATTAAATAAATTCTCTGTTCTTTAGATACTAGTGGCTTGGGGACTACAGAGATAGAAAACAGGGAATACTAGGAAAAGTGAGGGAATTTTTTATTACAGGGAAATACCAGGTACTTTGATAAAAAATAAGGAAAGGTCAGTGAGTCTAAACAGTTAAGGAAAAGTCAGGGAATTTGACCAATTCTGAACCTCAAATCTAAAACAAAAATGAGATGATTTATTTCTCAATGTTAACCCTTAAACACTCAGCGCGCCGAAATTTCAGTGCGCCATGGTACTGCTAAAACACTCTCGCAGCCGATATATCGGCTCCAGCTAAATCTGGCCGTGTAAGTTTATTTTTAATAACTAGGTGGCACCACACACAGTATTCTAAATATTTAGGTTTATTTCATACTTTTTCCAACAGATAGCACCACTGGTCTTGGAAAAACTATTTATTTTGAACAGTTAAAATATGTTATACTCATTGTTTACATTGTGATGTGAATACGTTTCTAGTTCGTGGGTTTTTCCTTATTCCTTATTTATATAAATATATTTGCTTCCATGATTTTTCTTAACTGTTTTATTTTTATATATTATTTATTATATTTTGGTTGTTTTATTCAAAGTTTATTATTTATAAGTGTTGTTTAGTTGAAATATTCTAGCTAGGCAATGGCCGGTCCAAGTTCTAGGCTAAATGACTCGGACATTTTAGACTATATAGATACTATTGACAGTGACAGTAACTTTGTGTATGAAAGTGATTCTGACATCACTAGTGATGATGATAATGTGCCAGATCTTAGGAATCCAGCTGTTCATAACCTGTCTGACAGTAATGAGGATAATATGGATGATAAAGACTACAGGGAGATTCTGTCACCCGAGCAATCTCTTCCTCTCCCCTTTACATGATTTTACAAAATGTTATGTAGTTCAGAATCAAAATAAGCTACAAACACCAAACTAGTATCAAATTTCACAGAAATAAGTTCTCTTTCTTGCAGGATGACTGATTAATAAGGAAGAGAAGAAATGAATATTAATTTTTTGCTCTGAATTAAAAAATTTAATTTAATTTTTAAGATTTTAAAAATTTTGAATTTTTTTACAAAATAATGGTAGTCTAATAATTTATGTAATATTTTTTTTATAAATCTACAATGTGTATAGTCTAAGTGTAATTTTTTTCATATGTATAAACTAAAAATATTTTTTATGAGAAAATTTAAAAGGTTTAAAGGTAAATATGTGAGAATTTGCCTGAGTGTTTTGGCTTAGTCTAGTGAAAATACGCTGAGTGCAAAAGGGTTAACAATAATTTATTTCTTGATTTTAACAAAATACATTGCCTAGATAAGATGAGATGGTTGTTCAGTTTTGTTTTATGACCCATTTACACAAGAACACAAATAACCTAAAACATTATTAAATACTAGAAAAATAACATAATAATTTTAATGTTATTATCTATTAGGATTTTTATAATTATGTGATTTAGGTAATAAATGTTAAAAAAAATGTAATTTAGCAAGAAAAACTGCAAAAATCTTAAGTTATGGAATTTTTAAAAATGTTTTGTGATCATCCTTAGTCAGAATTGTGGGTATTCTTATTTATGCTAGAAGTTTTTTTTTCAGCTGCTTTGTTAATAAATTTGTAATTTCTTTTATTTTTGAAGCAACTGAATGATGCGGCCATGTTATATGAAAAGGGCCAGTATTTTGACAAGGCAGCATCCACGTACATTCGTTTGAAAAACTGGGTCAAAGTGGGGGAGTTGCTTCATAACATAACCTCCTCAAAGATACACCTGCAATACGCCAAGGTAATAATCTTATATTCCCACTTTATTCTCCTCAGCACTGTAACACTTTATTTTCAATAAGGCTGTGCAATATACACAATTTAATTCAAAGCGAAGTTGAATTCAATAATATGAAATATTCCCTAGGTTGAATAAAAGTTTGAAAATTTAAACAAACGTTTGGTGTTGGGAAAATATACCTAATAAATTTTGAATAATTATATATTTTAATGAATATCAACACACAGGTCTCAAATCTGTGTAATTACGGTTATGTTTTTAGGGTGGAAACCACAATTCGTTTAATTTATATTAGTTGAAATATGACACCTGGACGAAAACATTGAACTCTGGCTCCATGTCCAGGCATCATTTTTTAACATAATTAAATTATATATTATCTGAATAGGCTTAAATATAATTTAAATCTTCCATTCCGTGCAGATAAATGAAGTTGTTATTATAACAAATGTAATTTAATTATTTTAGATTTTAGTCATGTGAACACTAGTTTGTGGAGCACAAAATGACAAGAATTGAACATTAATGTGTAATATAACTTTATAGATCATTGGCAAAACTTTGTATTTGTCAAATCCAGAATTTTGCTATTGAATCAAAGTCAAATCAGGCAAATAATCAAAGTAGAATCAAAGTTTTTCTAAGTCTTGCACACCCATAATTGTAATTAAGTCTTATTTTACATGTTTCAATGGCCGAAAGGTCTAAGGCGTCACTCTTGTGTTGGAATGGCATGCTGATGACGAGATTAGGGTTTGAAACCCGATCAGGTCTACTGAGAGTGATTTTTTCCTAAATGGTTTCCCACGCTCGGTCCATGCAAATTCTAATGGCTTACCTCTAAAATGCTCCCTTTCTCCTCCCTACCCCATTGGAGTAATTATCATGTGTAAAACCTGAACAGGTAGTAAGACGTAGTAATTTTAAAAAAGGTATTATTTCAAATTGAGGTTAATATACAAAATGTTGGCTAGTTTTGAATGGGAAGAAATTCATTTTTCAAACAAACTTTCTAAAATATATGAGCTGAAGATGTAAGTAGGTTAATTCACATGTCTTCGCCTTCTGAAACATTCTGGCCGGGATGTTTTAGTAAAAAACATTTACATAATATAATATACCAACTTTTTTTCCAAATAAATTGATCATATTTACAGGCGAAAGAAGCAGATGGAAAATATCAAGAGGCAGCGGAGGCCTATATGACGGCTCGTGACTTTGACAGTGTGATACGTGTCAATCTTGACCACCTGAACAACCCTGAGGAGGCAGTACAGATTGTTAAGGATACTAAAAGCACGGAGGGCGCTAAAATGGTGGCAAGGTCAGTTCTATTATATATGCATCTAGATAATATATCTAAGAAAAACCTAGCATTCTTTACCAATTTCTTTTTTCTACTTTTTGTGTTTTTTGGTTTCCTTATTTAGGAAGTTGCCTTGCACATTTCACATTCCCTCCTGATGAGTTTCAATAAAATGATATTTAGGTCAGGGGATTAGATGGTAAAAATCAATTTTCTTCAAGAGGCAGCCATCTTCTCTCTATTCGATGGCAGCACTGAAAAGTGTGAGCTATGTTATTCTTTTCATTGTAAAAGCCATATTGTGTTTGTCCTCTTTTACATGTTTCCATTCAACTTTCCTGTATATTCTTCCAAATATAACACAACTTTATTTAATCAGCATTCACAATCATTGAACAATACAATATTAATTATTGTTATTAGCACCGGATCTTACTACCTGTTCGAGTTATTCGCACTTACGCTAATGTGTAATGCTAGGGTGATTGTGGGATGAAATTGTGGACCTTCAGTGTTTAAAGGCCCAGTATCTTACAAACTTTAAATCCAGGCCATTTTTACACATAATTTGGACTTTACTTTTCCACTTACAATATGAACTTTCTTTTAAACATTACAACACAGATTTTGGCTCTTAATTTAATTGAAATTCAACTACTCCTAGTTCCATTTGGTTCGCCTCAGGTATATTACGCTCCTGGTACCCTCCCCCGCTGGGCCCTCCACAGTGCCCAATATTTCACTTCCGAGTCCACCAAGCACCCAGCAGAGGTGGGCATCCCCATATCCACCACCTGGGGAGGCGCCCTCTCGGAGTTTGTGCCCCGCCTACTTTCTAGCCACCACACTTAAGTTTTCACCCTTCCTTCCACCCTTGGCAGTTGAATTTCTTAATCTACCCCCTACCTAGTTCCCTCTGTCCCTAATTTAGCTATTTTAACTACTAAACTAATCTAACTCCACTATTCTATTCCCATTCCTGCCGAGAAGCTCCATCACCTCGATGGTACCAGAGGGCTGCAGGGCAGCCACCTTTCTCCATCTTGACTCTGAGGGCCCATCAACCACAATCCATCTCTCTTGTTTCCAAGGTGGTGGGTCAAATGGTGCGGGAAACCCCTCAGAGTTCATATTTATTCCACTAACTTTTGTTCATACAACTGGAAAACTGTCCTTAGGATCACAAGGGCATCCCCTGTGTTCCTCCAGGCACTCATTCATACTGAAATCCAGTTCCCAGTGCTCGTGCTTGCACCTCCCAGCACCTAATTTTTTTTATCCTGGCAAGGATTGTTACAGCTTATTCCCCTTTAACAATCCCTTTTCTCTACTCACTCCCCGATGAGACCGCACTAGTGTCCGTGTCATCCCGCCCTTTGTATCACTGTCATCTTCTTTGTCATTGTCACTGTCATTGTTCCATATTATTCGTCCCTGTGGCTCTTTGAGTCTATCCATGTAGGCAGTCTTTGCTCTATCTGACATTGGGTCCCTCAGTACTTCGCCTGCTAATCTTTCCTGGATCTCTCTCTGGTAGTTCCTTCTTGCTTCTAGTGTAAGAACGCACTCGAGCCCCACATGTTCAGGGGTTCCCTCCTCGTCACATTCACAATTCCCCAACTCTTTTAGGCCCAGCTTTCTTAAAGATGCCAGGTTCCCCGTGATGAAGTGGACAAGATCCCGAGATGGCTGAAGGTGTTTATTCTCTAGTCTTCAAACCACATTAGGGAACAATTGATAAGTCCTCCTACAACAAAGTTTTCCCCATCAATTCCTCCATGTGCGTCGTGAAGTTTCTGTTCTCATCAGGGGTCACTCCCGGGTATCTGACCGTATCGCTTCTTATAGATTTCCTACCCACCTTTATGATCGGATACATAGCATGTAGGTTGTCTTTGCCGCTGCCATTTTTAACTTGACACTTTTACACCAGGTGTCAAGTTCTTCAAGCACCTGATTACTGTTTTTTCTCTAAGTTCCTTCTATAGTACCCTTCTATTACTATAAGAAGGTCGTCTGCGAAGGCGTCCACACTCTTTGTCTCCGGTATCACCTCCAACAAGTACAACACTGGTTCCAGGCTGACATCCCAAAAGTTCGGGCCACATACCGATCCTTGGGGACATCCCTTCGTCAGTAGCTTCTGAACCCTATTTCCTGGACATCTCAGGGTGGAGTATCTGTTACGACAGTAATCCTTAAAACTAAAACTCCTATACAGCTGTCCCAGACACTGAATCTCTCTCAATCGGTCAAACTTTAAAAATTATAAGGAGGATATTTTTAGATAGCTATTTATAAACTATTAGCTAATAATTTCATTTCCTGTCCTAAAATATAGATATTTTTACATGTAATACAAATTCCAGAGTTTCTCAACCAATTAAGCAAACAAGATCTTGGTAGTATGATTATTGGGAATATTTGCTGTGCAACCAATGTACAGTCTCAATTTTATAGGAAGCCCACTATTGACCACAAACATTGACAGAAAGTCACAAAAATTTGGCAATTTAGAAATATGATTTAGTTTATTTACAAAGTTAATATAAAAAGTTATCTAAAGCATCCAATAATATTTATTTATTTGATGTACCCTATTTAACATGCTCTTTTTGAACCAACTGATCATATCAGCACACGACTTAAAACTAACTCAAACCTAGAACAGACGCAACATCCAGCTCCTAATTCAAGCGTGTGAAAGAAAAAACCCACATTTCACCAATGATAAATTTTTCTGCCATGCTAAGAATTGAACGTGGGACCCTTAACTCAGTAGGCAGATGTGTTACTTTTTTTTTACCACTATATCTTACTAGTTACTACCGGTTTGGGTTATATTTAGAGGAAATGTACCAACATTTGTGTGGAGGAAGAGTGGAAAACCATTTTGGAAAAAAACTCGGTACACCTGACCAAGATTTTAACCTCGATCTCCCCATCATCGTCAGTTTAGTCTACTGTGAGAGTAGCGAGTTAGATCACACGGCCACCGAAGCAGGTGACACACTCCTGACTTATCTAAAGTGTCGGACCTTCCAATAATACCTCCTTATGGATTATTGTTTAGTTTCTCTTTACACCATTCATGTAAATAATTATTTTTCCCCCAGTCATTGTGGCAACATGAGTTTCCAGTTTTCATCTAATGGATTACTATGAAATCAGAATGTATGTGACACCGATGAGAAGTCACTTTGAATATCGATGATCTGAGGATCTATAGCGTTACTAATCATTTTCTTATAGCGCTTGCTATGATCAGCTTTCTCAAAAAACTTTATTTTATTTTCTCAGGTTTTTCCAAAGATTAAATGACTATTCATCGGCTATAAAGTTCCTGGTGCTGTCTCGCTGCCACGACGAAGCCTTCCAACTCGCTCGCCAGCATGGTCAAATGGAGCTCTATGGTGAGATCCTTGCCAGTTCCCTTGACTCTGAAGTGCGGCCAGATGATTTTAGGAGCCTGGCTCTGCACTTTGACTCAGAGAGGAAGAGTCTACTGGCTGGGAAGTATTACTTCCATGCTGGAGAATACCAGAAGGTATACCATTATTTTATATTCGCAAGGAAGGCACGAGTTCAAGATTTTTAATTTTAGTCGAGCAAACTTATCAAAAAGCTGCTAGTGTCGATTCAAGCTGAGTTTTAATTCAAAGAATATATATTTATATATATGTAGAAACACTGTACATTAATGTAAAAGTAAGTAATAGACGTAAACTGGCCCAAGCCACAGGCTCGAAACAGTAATGAATGTAAAAAAGTGATAAAGACTCACCCAATTTACATTAATGTACAATGTACACTGTTACTACGGTGGCTTATTATATATTTTCAATCCATATGGCAAAAGGTTTATGGGCTGCACCAAATCATGTTTGATATCCGTGTTTTAGAACCTTTCACCACCAAAGCAGGTATTAAGTAAATTATATTTTTGTCTAGAACTAAACTTGTATAATATAAATAGAAACATAAGACAGTAAAAATATATCAATTTTTGGATTTGACATTTGGAAAATTTAATCGATTTGGATTTGCATCTAAACGAAAAAGTGTACTTTGCACACCTCTATTGCCTGTTATTGAACTAGAAATTGGTTTTCCTGGTTAAAAGTTAGTAGCATAACTAGCACTTGGGTATGAATTGTTGAGATAATACAAGTGAACATTAGTTATTGCCAGAAGCAGGAGACAAGAATAATCTAAAGTTGGATTTGTTGATGGTTCATTTGGTCGTCACTAGATAGCAGCACTAATAGGGTTTACAAGACAGTAGTTGTTTCAGAAGCAAGCATATGTAAATTTGTTTGTGAAATATTACCATATTTTATTATTATTATTGTGCTAGTTAAACAGAGGTTTAAGTTGGTAACCCTTGTTTATCATGTTACAGATTGATGAACTGACTCTGTTTTTGTCCTAAGCCACAACAAATACATCGTAATTCTATTTTATAGGCTTTGAAGAACTTGATGAATGTTGTGAAAGCGAATTCTGAAGACACTGAAGCAATTTCTTTGGCGATTGATGTGGTCGGTGCTGCTAATGATGACTTTCTAGCAAATCAGCTTATTGAGTTCTTGCTGGGGGAATCAGACAATATTCCCAAGGTTGGTCTATTTCCCTGTCACAGCCTCGTGACAACACTACACAAACATTAGTGAGTGGATGAAAGCTGTTGTTAAGTATCCCTTTGAGTTAGTACATGTTGGGAGCTACATCCTGAATTTCAAAGGAAGGCTGTTATTTGAAAATTGTAAACTCATTTTGCCACAACAGCCTAGAGAGAAATTTTACAGTGCTCTATAAGGATGTGTTATTGAAAGTTTTTGATCATGAACTTTATAATTTAATAAATCAAATATATATGGCATATTTCTAGAGTGGCAATTATTAGTGACGTTTAAACAATGTTGGTGGTCGAAAGTGGGCTCCCTATAAAAAATCAGGTTTTAGTTCAAAAGAGGTTTTGGTTATCATCATCATCATCATAATCATCATTATTAGGTGTTCAGTTTTACAACAGTTTTAATCCTTTTGTCAGTGAACTTTGCGGGATCATCACCCCCACTGCCCTTGGTATCTTCACACTGACCTCATCAACTCCTGGGGTCTTTATCACCCTTCATTTTCTGTAGTGCCTCCTCAACATCCTTCAAGCTTATATCCATTTCCTTTACTTTACTCCTGCTTGTTTCATTTTCCCCTCCCTCCTACTCCTCGCTGCTCTCTGCATTTAGCAACCCCTCAAAAAGCTCCTTTTACATATTCTTGAGTTTTTCTTATTTATACACCTAATTTATATTCTTGTCAACCATACCACACTCTCTTCCCTGTTAGTTCTTCTACTCTTAATCATTTCATATACTCTTTTATTACACCCCTTGCTATCCACTTGCATCAACTCTAACCTCTTTTCCTCCCTCACCATCAGGTTTGCTTCCTTCTTTATTGCTTTGTACACCTCCTTTGCCTCCACTGTCCTCGGCTAGAACCAATCCCTGAAGGCTCTATTCTTACCCACTACCTCTCTCACTCCCTCATTCCATCAAGGTATTTCCTTCCATTTCTTCTTGTTGCTTGTCCTCCTGCAGACTTCCTTTGCTGCCCCCACCATTAAGCTTATGAATCTTCTCCATTCCTCTTCCCTTGTCCCCAGCACATCCCTTGGTACATTGTCCTCTACTCTCTTCTGGAACCCTTTTCTATAGACTTTCAATTTACATAACCTTTTCATTCTTTCCTGGTTCTCAAACACCCTCCTTTCCTTCTTTACTTTGAGATCTGTCATCAACAATAACAACAACAACCAATAGTCACTGTCTAAGGCTCCTGATGGAATTACCTTTACGTCCATGATGTTTTTCCATACCAATTTGTCCACAAGTATTTAGTTCACAACCAACTTCTTTGACTAATCAACACGTACCAGGTCACCTTGTGGCTTTCCCCTTTCTTAACCATGAGTTCCCCACCATTAACCCATTTCTTTTACACACGTCCAACAATCTCTCGCCTTCCCCATTCTTACTTCCACAGCCATCTGGTCCAAGTACTTACTCGTAACCTTGTCTCTTTGTTACAACATGTTTATTGAAGTCCCTCGTGATTACTTCCAGACTATGCCCACCCAGATGTTTTTGTGGCTCTTCTTCAAACTTATCCTTCTCCTCAGAGGTACAACCCACCTGTAGTGCATACATCTCCACTATTTCCATGCTCGCGCCCTTCACTCCTATTTTCAACTTCATTATCCTATCACTGATCCCCTTGACTTCATTACTTAGCCCTTGTCCCACCACCACTCCCACTCAATTTATTCTTCCTTCCAATCGAGTATACCCTGAATCCTTTCCTCAGATCCATCATCCCTTCCCCTCTCCGCCGCGTCTGACAGTCCGAGTACATCCAGTTTCCTCCTCCCCATCAGGTCCACTATCTCTTCCATTTTCCCCGTCAATGTGCATACAGTCATTGTTCCTATTCTCAGTCCTTCTCCGGCTCCATATCATTTAGTTCTATCCTTTATGAGGCTTATTCTTCTGTTGGAAGCATTTTTACTACCCACTATTGGCTTGCTTTCATTGTTTAATTCAATACAGCCAGATGGTGCTTTTCTTTTATTCAGTTAAGTTTAAAATGAATGGTCTGGAAACTCTTTTTTAAGTTCATACTAATAGTTATGTTGAGTTTAAACCACCAATAATTTGTATTTAAAGCTATATAACAAATTATGATTCAAAGTTTGTAATTTTTAATCTTGACACCTTGAATCTTGAATTTCCTAAAGGTACAAAATTCCTATTCTTAAATTTATATGTGTTTCGTTTCTTTTGTTTACCTGATTTTGTATATCAAAATTAATTTGTTTCGTTTGATTGAAGGAATTTAGAACTTTGCCTTGTGGATAGCAATTTTTAAATTAAACTAAACTTTCTTCCATGATTAAAATATATTTTGTGAAATAATTTTGACAACACAGCAGTAACTGTTATATATTTGGAGAGATTTTAATTCAATTTTCATCAGGCATATATAGGTACTTCAAATTACTTTATATTAACTTTTTGCCCATCTAGTTTAGGTGAAGACATTCTTACACCTTAGATAAGTCAGAAGTCTGTCTGCCAAGCTAAGGATCCCAAATTCGATTCCCGGCATGGCCAAAAAATTTATCATTGGTGAAATGTGGTTTTACCCTTTCACAACAATGAATTAACGGGTGGGGACTGGGAGTTGTTCCTGTTCTAGTATTAAGTTAGATTATAGGGTATATGAAGCTATAACAGGCCTAGCAAGTCAGTAGTGGAAAATATGAGGGGAAAAAAACTAACTCAGGCCGGCTGGAATAAGTAATGGATGTAAAGTGAAGTTTAGGTTAAAACAATATTTAGAAGCCAGTGTCATTTGTAGTCTACTATGAAAAACTTTAAAAACTTTTGGTTACTAACAATCATATTTTGTTGTGTTTTGAGGACCCCAAGTTTTTGTTCAGACTGTACATGGCCCGCCGGCAGTACAGAGAAGCTGCTAAGACTGCCATTATCATTGCAAATGAAGAACAAATTAATGGTAAGGTCATCTCAAATTCGAGTTTAATCAGCTAGTTTAAAAAATTCAACTAATATGCTTGGATATATTACTTGCAATAGCTCTGCTCTGAATAAAATGTTTTAAGCTTTAGATTTAAAAAGGCATTTTGCTACCTACAAAAAGTCAATAATGTATACTTATACTAATTAAAGACCTTGGTGGTCTTGAGATAAATTGCTTATCTCGGGACCCAAAGTTTGTGGGTTTAAACCCAGCCAAGATCGAAAGGGAAAGAACTGTCAGTCTCATGCTGATTGTGTCATGTGAAAGTACCTTTCTGGAAAAATTTGTAGGCGGTTTCATAGAAATCCATGTGGTGGTTGGGCTGATAGCCTGTTTCATCTGAAATTAACATATCACAGAAACTGCAACACAGAATATCCCAAGTAGCAAAGCTTTGTTACAGCTCCATGCTTTACTTCCGGAGTTAAAGGAATTAATACTTAAAAAAACTACTTTTAAAATGTAGCATAATTATATTTTAATTGATTGCTCACATGTAAGCCTGATGATTTCTGAACATCCATCACTGACTGCCTTAAAATAGGACTGAAGAATGACCCTGGGTATGGGACAAATCCTGAATAGCTCGATGATAAGAGCATTGGCGGACTGAGCCAAAGGTTTTGGGTTCAATTACTATATCCAGGTGTCATTTTTCAATTTAATAAAGTATATTTGTTTAGACACAGATTGAATTCAAATAAAATTACTGAATTATTTCATTTGTTCTTTGGAGGTAAACAAACTACTTCTGTAACCAATTGCTGACAAGGTCTGGTAGAATGAAACCTAGGTCAGGGGTATTGGGCAGTATTGATTAATTTTCTTCAAGAAAGAATCATCATCTCTTTGTCCATTGTTGGTAGTGTAAAGTGTGAACTGTGTTTTTTTCATTGTAAAAGCCATATTGTGTTTGTTTCTATCCTTTGTTTTTTGTTCCTTCTGCCATTTATAACACCAGTAGTTTCTGTAATTGATAGTTGTTTGTGTGCAGGTAGCTACCGCAACGCCCACGATGTTTTATTCGGGATGTACCAGGAGTTGCGACGGAACAACATAAAGATACCCACAGAGATGCAAGCAAATCTCACATTACTTCACTCGTACATACTGGTGAGGCTACACGTCAGGCGAGGAGAGCATCTGAAGGGAGCCCGGATGCTCATACGTGTCGCCAATAACATCTCCAAGTTTCCTTCACGTAAGATGGAAAAATAGTAGAGGTGTACCATTGCAGGAACTGATGAATTGTAATCTGGCGATTATTAATGGATTTGCATAAACCATAATACAGATTAACATGTTAATTAATCTTTCTTTTGATACTAAAAAACTTTGTGACAACAAATGGGCACTGTATTTTGAATGTTTGAAAAAATAATTGATTCACACAGAATCAATGATAATCGACAAAACTCAAAAGTAATATCAATTGTTAGTTAATGACTATACATTTCCATTTCCTGTGTTTCTTTTACATGTTCCTATCATTCTTTGCAAATTTCTTTTCTCTCCATTTGTGTTTTTGGTTTCCTCTTTTAGGAAGTTGTGTTGCACATTTCACATTTTCTCCGGATGAGTTCCGATAGAATGAAACCTAAGTCGAGGGATTGGGCAGTAATGATCAATTTTCCGAAGAGAGGCAACCATTACTTCTTTGTCCAGTGGAAGCAATGTAAAGTGTGAACTGTGTTCTTCTTTTCATTGTAAAATCCATACTGTGTTTGTTTTTTTATGTTTCTATTCACCTTTCCTGAACCTTCTTCAAATTATAATATGATTACAAATATTAAATACATACTTCTATTTAAATTCTACAAGACATCATATTGAACTAACTAACACAACTCTAGTATAAAATGTTTGATTTTTAAATAAAATCCTTTATCATTTATTACATTAACTATTTGGGTTAGCTTTCAATAAATAAATAATTGGTAATTGGGATTAATCAATGCAAATAATTGAATCAAAAGTAATTAATTTCCCTAATTGGTTGTACTGAATTGGTATACCTCTACAAAATGTGTACACTAAGTATATTAAAAGTGTTATATCGCTCCATGAAGAGAAGATAAACTCAATTCAAGCTTTGTTACATTTTAGTTGAAGTGATAAAATACTTTGTTTTTGAGGTTTTAGGTACCTCTGTTTGAAATAATACTAACGTTGCGTCGATGCCTTAGCTAAGTTGGTAGTGAGGCTGCCTCCTGAGCTTTCAATTCACGGCACCAGTGAAAGATCTATCATTGGTGAAATGTGGGATTTCCCTTTCACAGTGGTGACTTAACGACCAGGTGCTGGGTGTTGTGTCTGTTTTAGATTTAAGTTAATTTATATCATGTGTTGATATAATCAATCGGTTCGAAAAGTGTATGTTAAAAACCTTAAATACATAATAAAGCTAACCTGAAAGGATAGTTAGATTAGGCCTAGATAGGAACAAACACACTTCTCTTTTCATTTCCTCTTACACTTTTAATACTTCCCACTCTTTCATACTTCCACAGTTACACATTTTTTTTATATTTTTGGAAATATTCCTTTTTCATATAAAGAGATACATATAAAATCAAATAAAACTATTATAGAAACTACATTCTTGAATAATTTGAAATATAACTGAAAACTTGTATTGTTGCCAGATTGATGCAACAGAATGGAGGCTTGAATAGGTAGATAGCTTGCCAAAGAATTAATAATTGAAAATATCTAAAATAGGTACTATAATTGAACTAATTAATAAGTAAATGATAAAAGTTTTTTCAGCAAGCTATCTATACATTCAAGCCTACATTCTGTTGCATCATTTTGGCAGCACTGCAGGTTTTCAGTTATATTTCAAATTCTTTAAGCATGTAGTTCCATATAATATCTTTCTTCTCTGTGTTTTATGCATTCTTCACACCCAACATAGGTGGGAGGGGGAGCGGGGTGTAGTGGAAATTACATGCTAAAACTAGAAATAATACTAATATGAAACAGGTAAATACACTCGATATTTCTACACAGATATTGTCCCCATTCTGACATCAACGGTGATAGAGTGCAGTCGCGCAGGTCTCAAGAGCTCTGCATTCAGCTATGCGGCCATGTTGATGCGTCCAGAGTATCGGCCCCATATAGACCCCAAGTACGCTAAGAAGATAGAAGCTGTGGTACGAAAACCATCTCGTGGGTCCCAAGAGGAGGTTGAACCAGAGACCCCCTGTCCTTATTGCGACTCTCCCCTACCTGAGAGTGAGCTGAACTGTGGCCAGTGCAAGACCACTGTGCCCTTCTGTCTTGTGACGGTAAGTCTCGTTGGGCCAAGCCCTGTAGCGGTAAGTTTTGCCCTCAAAGATGCCCCACTGTTACAAGAGTGTTCTTGTACTGGTTCCAGGGTCGCCACATTGTGAAGGACGACATGACAGCATGTCCCAACTGTGATTTCCCAGCCATATTCTCGGAACTACGAATGTAAGTTTGAATGAATCATTAGCTGCAACTGTTTATTTCAGAACATACAAAGAACAGAATGAACTGCAATAGACTGGACTGCTAATTATTGATGTACTGAGGGTTACTTTTCTTAAATGGTTTCTCACTAGCCTCCACACAAATATGGGTAGGGCCTATATTTCTTCTTAACTCACCTTTCTCATACCTAGCACATTAGCACTATTAATATATTTGTTTACTAGCAGTCCCGCACG